>JAPDSC010067739.1:696420-723721 GCA_026290005.1 Latrodectus geometricus
TATATATATATATATATATATATATATATATATATATATATATATATCATGCTACCATTGTTTTCTGGTCAAATAGCCAAATTTCAATCAATTCTGCAATAATTTTCTAATATTAAAATAAAATTATCATGCATGTGAAAAATATGAATCCTAATGAAATATTTCTCTACTTTAAGCGGCCGCATATTTAACGATCTGCCCTTTAATTCAATAGCTAATATAATTGATTCCCACCTCTGACGTGGATGTTTGCTGTCTAATTAGCCCTCGCATGCCAAAGTGACCGTTGTAAGCAAACTAATCCTTTCTTATAAGCATGTTCTGATCACTCTATGTTTACACTTGACATCGCGTAATTAACGAGAATCTTAAGGCCAAAGACATTTCACTTCAACATTCAAAGCATCCTGTTGGGTTTACTTTCTGCAAACTAGAGCCAAGGAAGCAGAATCCTATAGTTAAGAATTGATTCGGAACCACTGCAAACATCCAAATCCGATGTGGGATTTGAACTCGCGAATTGTTGAACTGAAGGGCAGAGCAATAATCATTTGTCTGTCACAATTCTGGGGAGGACTTATCATTGGTAGAAGGCCGCTTTCCCATTTCGGAACGAGAAAATCTGAAAACTCCGAAGCTCCTACTCAGGTAGATATGAATACGGAGAGTAGAAAAGCAGCATGCATTTCAAATAATTCATCATTAGAATCAAGTTTGTCCCAGTTTGGTTTATGTATCACCCTTAATCACTTTTGCTCAGAAGGGTTATTTTTGATCCATGTCTACTGTTAGACGTAGATTTGGAGCCTCTAAAAAGTATCCATGATGGGAATCAATCCCATAAACTCTTAAACTGAAGTACAGGAACGCCAACCATTTAATTGCCAGCATATTATTATAAGTATATTTCAATCTGAAGAATGATCGAATTTCTTGACTTCGGTGTGTCCTGTGCTCTCATTTAAATATCTAATATGCACGATTGACTTTTTTTTCATTTGGTATGTCTTACTTACAATGGAATTTTTTAGCCCAAATGAATATTTTCTTGGCAAAATAAATTATGAATAAAATTATAAATGTCTCCTTATGGATGAGATATATTGATTTTTGCTCTAAATAAAGTAATCATTTCGTTTAATGTATTATGCGCAGTTGGGAGTTTGTGAACATTGATTTTTTAATTTTGATCAGAGGTTAGTTTTATTGAACAGACAGCATAATGTCTTTCATATGAATGCATAATCAAAATTTAGAATGTAACAAAATATATTTTGAATATTTCTTTGATTTAACTAAGACATAAGTTATTCTTCATGAAGCTGCGTTTGCATTAGTATCATCAAGTGTATTTCTTGCTTCTGAGATTAAAACAAACCCATTTTAAAATCGCTCACACCAATTTTGAACTATCTTAAGAGCATCATCATACATTTTAAAAATCTATCGAGCAGTTTATGATACCTCGATCATACTCATAAAGCCGAATTTGTCAGAAATGCTTTTTTGGTCAACATGATACTCCATTTCAAGGACGAAAGGACAAAAAGAATAAAAACCATCAGCATAAAAAAGTTATTATAGTTTAAAGTTATTATTATAAGCAGACAATTCAATTCTTTATTAAATAAAAAAATGATTTCCAAAGCATCTATTTTTCATGCTAAATTATAATTTTGCGTGGAAAAATATCCCGAATTTATAAATCAAGATGATTAGAGAAGAATTTATGTTGCAAATTATAACAAATTTGAATCCGGCGGAATCATTTTCAATTCATTTATATTAAAAAATTTTCTTATAACTTATCTATTTTTTTATCTTTATTATTTTTCTACCGAGTTTAATATGGGTATAGCTTTAAATGATTCACTAAAACGCTTACTTACATTTATATTAGAAATTACACCAACTCTGAAACGATATCAGAAATTTTTAAAGTTATTTTACAAAAAGTAAATATTTGTAAGCATAAAAATTTAAGTATTGATTTATAGGTATGAGAAATTTTAAGTTATGTAATCAAATTTTTATGTGTGTTTCTTTTTAATAGATATAACGTATTTTGTTTGCATCATAATAAAACCTGTCCATCATTTTCCGTGATGTTAGAAAGCTGATAATAAACGGTAAATTAGTATTTATTTTGTCATATTCTGCATTTAAAATATTGAAAAACAAGATATATTCATATACAAATTGAAAATTAACGAGTAGGTTTGAATTTCACTAAATAATAATAATTTCATTACTTTCCAGATCAAATTACTGTGGTACTTACTTTATTAAAATAGTTTCACTATATATTTATTGGAGTGTTATTTCAAATACTTGTTTAGACAAGATATTTTGTTAAAATTGAGTGGCAATATATATTTTTAATTATTTATCATTAAATTTTACAAAACTTATTTTATTTTCAATTTTTATAAAAAGAATTTTTTTTTTTTTTTTTTTTTTTTTTTTTTTTTGTTCAGTTTAATTACATAGAATTGTTAGTTCATCCGCGCTACTTTCTATCATTTATCTTTGAAAGAATATACGTTAAAATTTTCTTAAATTTTTTTTATGAAGTTTATTCAATTAAAATTAAATGTCATAACTAAAGTTATTTAGTCATTTATTTAATCCCGATATACGTTTGAAATAGTTGCCACTATAGCAATAACAATATATTTAGTAATCCGTCTTTATTTTGAAAAGTAATTTTAATTACAATTTCTCTCAGTTACATAAAATAAAAACTTTCTCTTAAAAGGTATATGAAATATTTTTCAAACCACATATTTCTCTTTAAGCACTTATGCTCCAATTTAATCCTTGCAAATGATAAATCCTGTTGTGAAATTACAAGAAATAAAATGTTCAGCCACCTTAAAAAAATTAATTTGATTAAATGCATTTAAAACTGGAAACAAAGAATAAATACAAATTAAAAAGATATATGCTTTAAATCTTTCTATATCTTAATAAATCTTGAAAATGTATCTTCTCTAATTCATCTAAAATTTTATTCAAAAATTTAATTTATCGAAAAAAAAAATTCATGTAATTTTCATAAAATATATGCATTTTTCAAATAATCTGGAAGAATCACCTAAAAATTTTACAGAATCCAAACATTAGCTGCATTACTCAAAAAAAAAAAGTGCTTCAATAAATTTTACATTCCAGCTTTTGCCTCATCATTTAAAGTTGAAAGCTGTTGGAAAGAGGCCAGTTCATGAGTCAAAGAAGTGAAAGATTCTGAACATGATTCAAGAGTTGAAAGAGACCCAAAGGAGATTTGAAAGAATCGATACACATTCTTTAGGGGTAGTGAGCCATTCAACTGTCATTGATCATATTGGAACTTCCGCATCAACTGCGCATGTTCCGCAAATGAGAGTGGACAAGGAAGACAGCACAGCCGCGGGAGGGGGACATAAATATGACGTTGCAAAGATAATGTGGGAAGAATTTTTTTATACCAGTGAAGCACAATGCGTCATTTAACACATTTATTAATTATTAAGTCTTTCTTTAAAGGATTTTTCATAATTTATTTACATCCCCATTCTGCCTCTTCTAATAAATAAAATAAATCATACCCTGAAAAAATTAATAAACATCATCAATGTTCAAGATATTTATTAATAAATATCCCTATAGAACAGGATATTTTTAACAGTTTTTAAAATAATGAATATTTATATCGAAAAGTATTAAAAAAATAGTTAATGAATATTCCTAATGGTCAAGACTTTATTAATATATTTTAAAGCAGACACTTCCACAGTGCAAGTATATCTATACTTGAGAATAGAATATCTAAACTATGCGAGTACTCTTAAGTTGCCAAAAACTAATAAAACGCATTTATTACCAAAATTCATTGAATTTATTTTCCAAAAAATTTCATTGATATAACGTTAAACTTTGTTAATAAGCTTCTCGCTTATTTTTAAAATACCATTTTTTTAATAAAAGAACATTTTTATATCTTATTTCTGTTGGAAATAATTGTCTCTATAGTATATTGCGTGTTAATTTTGTTGGTGTGTGTGAATGATATAAAAATATTTTTCTTACCATTTATTTCTCATAATTTATTATTTGCTTAATAAACCAGCAATCAATTATATATTTTTGTATGACTACTTTTAACTAATAGACGCAGTAACACTACTTTTAACTAATAGAAATATATACTGCACAAAAACATCATAATTATTAAATTTTTTAAAAAGAAATACTTCTAATGCAAATAAGTTAATAAGGAAATTATATAGCTTTAAAATCAGTAAAACGAAAATCTAAAAAAAATTTACCAAAAAAAAATCTTAAAGAAAACAATTTTTACGCTAAATTGCACATTGTTAATAAATTTTTATCATTTATATTTTTTCTAAAACGAAAAGATATTTTTTATGCTTTAATTTCTGTCTGAAAATGTCATATTTTAGAAACTTGTGAGAACTTGTTTTATAAGTTGATTTATTAATCATGTAGAGTCGTAAAAGTAGGAATTTTTTCAACCATTGATATTTCTAATTAGAAAATTGTTTTGACTCAGATAAATTTTTATCTGAATACAATTTCAAATCCCAAAAGATATGTTCGTAAAAGAAACACATAACACAATTTATTATAGCATGCTTCAAGTTTTACCCAGCGATGTTAAATCAAATTTTGTTTTGAGATTAACATTTAAAAGTGAAATTATTGGGCTCATCTAACACTAAAATCATTCTCACCTCTACCACAGTTCATCAATAAAGTAATTTTTAATTTTTTGTGATTGTGAAACATAAGATTTTTATGATTGTGAAACATAAGAATCCCCATCATTATTATTCTAAGTATTTATGCAAATATGAAGGTTTTAAGTATATTTGCAACATGATAAATAAAATAAGACTCACATAGCAAATTATTTCAGACAAATTATGATAAAATAATGGATTATACATAGTAGTGCATTTATTAATAGTATGTAAAAAGAGATTTTAAGAAAATTCTTTTTAAGGAGTAGACAAAGCGAAAATTATAAAAAAGGAATAAATAATAAAGTATAATTTCTTATAAATAGTCTGAGAGAAATCAGATTTTTTTTTCATAATGAAAACTTTTTCCCCTAGCTGGAACGAAAACCATTAATGAATGACAGTGAAATATTTTCTTTAGTAATGAGATTAAAATAGTAAAATAATATAAACATAAAAATAACACAAGATGAATTAGTAAAAGTGTCTAAATTTATTTTATTTAGTTTCCTCAAACGAAATAGATTGGATCAATTTCAGCTATTGTTCATTAGGTGATAAAAAAAATTTTAATTCCCATATTCAAAACTGCAATGTTAGCAAATAAATTACTTATGCCAGCAAATTACTGCAAAATAATTTTTAAAAAAATGAGCTGTAAGATAATGGCTTGAAGCCCTGCATTCAAGCTTTATTCAAGCAATAATTGTTCAACATCAATTGAACTATGTGATAGGAAAAACTGAGATAAGTTTAAACATCTGCATAATATCTCGATAGATTTCTTAAACGGCTTGTCAAATACAACCTCACAAATTTAGCAAAAAAAAAATAACTGAATTTTTCCAACTTTAAGTCCAAAATCAGCCAAGACGGAATAACAAGATCAATACACAATATGAAAATCACAAGATCTTTTAATTTCGTCTTATCACTCAATCTTCATCAAAGATATCCAAAATAAATGTCTTTATTAATTAAATACCAATTGTATTTAGCTTTTTTATAATGTTGAATAATATAAAAAAAAATTCTTAATAACAGAGAACTAATTTTCATCAGTTATAGTGATGATAATTATTGTCAGTAACTCATGTCATTTATCGACAAGATACAGCTGATTCTGTTTTAAATCTAGGTGCTGATAGTATAGAAAAAATAAATTCTGTATGCATACTGTCAAAAGTTATTATACAGACTAAGAAGTCTTTCAATAAGACTATTTAATCCATTTTCATTAGAAAGTTGATAGTTCTAGAAAGAATATCTATATTTTTGCCGTTATTCTAGTGAGAGTAACAAACTAAAAATGTAAACGTCTTTCCTAGCAGAGATGGTAAGCTCTGAGGATTAAAATTAAAGACAATTTTAATCCTAAGGATTACAATTGGGACAGTTACCCCTCGATTAAGAAAGTTCTGCTGTTTAGAATTAACTGTCCATGATAATTCATTCCAGTATATTAAGAAACATTTCAAAGCAGTAAAACCATTTAAAAATTTTAACTAATTAAACCGAACAGGCAACTAATTGGTTAGTGCACCAGTCTAACCAACTAGTTGGTAGTTCGATCCTTGGTTCGTTTCCACCTTGTTTGAGAATTTTTGCAATGATTTGGAATCCAATTTAAACTGTGCTGCCCATTTGATCATCTTTCATGTCCAAAAAATGACACTAGAATGACAAGCCAAAAATAAAAAGTTTGCTCTTATGAATATTTCTGTTTGAAATTTCAGCTTCAATTTCATGTATTATAATCATATTGCTTAACTATTCAAAAGTAGTTTTATCACATTTCCTATTGTATACTGATGTTCATTAGAATGTTTCCTTAAAATTAATATTTAAATTAATGTTGTATATTAGTTTGGGAAAAATGTAATCCATAATTTTTTCTGTAAAATGATGCAGTGATCGGTATTTCATAAAGTTTTGCTCTTTTTTGTTTGGTCTATTTATTTATGAATTAAAGAGTGATAACTGCGGAATTCAACTAAGAGAAAATTCGGAACATGTTACAATTTTTCTTTGATAAAAGTAGAAATGCGAGCTAGGAGATTCAAATTAAGAATGGTGTTAATGGTGTTACTGTACCAGTTACAGTATGAATTATATTAAGTATCCAGATACTGTACATGTAATTTTTGGTACTATCGATTCAGTTCAAGTATTTTTGATGCAAAAGAAGCACCTCGCACGGGTGCATCTTCGTAAAAATTGTATAAAATATCGAAGGCAATAGAAGTTGACTGCTTGTTCGCAGTTGTAGCATCACCCAGAACCTAAAAATCGAATTTACCTTTTATGCAAAGCGAATCTGAAACAAGTTACGTAAAGCTTAGCTAAAAATATTGGATTTCTTTTTCCCAAACTTAATACTATTTCAAATTCAATCTTATCAGAAGTTGTAGCATTTTGAAATGTCTTAAAGTTAGAAGGGATTAAAAATTTGCTTATACCACTTTTAAAAAGAATGAATTTTCTTACAGGATCAAAAATTGTTTGTTGGAAACAAGAGCCTCACATATTAATTTATATATTCTTTACGTTTCTGCTTTTGTTAAAATTAAAAATTTAATCACTTAGTTAGAATAACTACAGCTTCAAACTCTTATCATTAAAATGCAACAGCAACACCTTCAATATGGCTAATAATGTATGTATCTTATCAATTAGCATGATTAAAAGTTCAATTATTTAAATAGAAAAATAGAATTTTAAATCATTATTAAATTACTAAATTAACATTTTCAACATGGATAAACAAGGTAAGTTAATACTACTTATTAGCAGTTTCAAATTTTTAGTTATTTAAGTTACATAAGAATTTTATTCTAATTATTATTATTAAAATGTAACAGCAACTTCCTCAGAGCTGGTAGACAGGGTAAGGGACTCTTATCTAAATCACTGTTTGTTTGTTTGTTTGGACACAATTTTTTTTTTTTTTTTGGCAAAGTATATATAAACAAACCAACCTAGTAGAGGAAGTCGGTGCTTTCCTTTGCAAGTTTGCCAATTGGGATACAACATTTACGGTTATATGATATAGTTAGTTTTTAGGAGAGTTTTACGAGGTTTTTTTTAATGAATTATTAGATTTTAATGAGATATATTTTTTTTATAAAAATATACGTAGCTTTATTTTTGTTAACATGAGATAAAGTAAATTATTTGATACAAAGCAATGAGAAAATATAACTATAATCCAAGTAGAAACGTATTCATTACTTCACTTCACATAAAATAAAAAGCTTTTATCATTATTAAACAGAAGTGTTTACTGTTGTAATAAAAAAATTGCATTAACATTTTGATTGAGATAAAATAACATAAGAATATTTTAAAGTAAATATAAACTATAATTTGTGGTTAAAATTGGAATTTTCATTCTGAAATTTAAATTTTTTTAATTCCAGCATATGGACATCTTGATGGATTACTGTAAAAGAAGCAACATATCGTTGAGTTGATAAGTGAATTCTAGTTTTCGCATTTAATTAAACTGTTTATGAAGTCAAATCCAACTTGGATGTTGGAAGTACAGGGTGTGGCAAGCTAACTTCCTTATTTTGATTGCAATAACATAAAAAGCAGTTAATATAATGATGTGGGAGTTGTTTCGTTGGAAAGAGAAGTTTATAAAGATGTGTGACATTGTGATTCAATAGCCATCATGTTTTGGAGTAATGAGCACTGTGCATTTGTCCTGGTGGTCTATTTTTCAAATGGTAGTTTGATTATTTCAACCCAGAGTGTTTTCCGAAACCACTTCAATATTGCACCTTTGGAACCTATACCGGACCGGAAATCTATTCTTCTATAGGTGACAGCCTTCAGGGAAACTGGATCTGTGCAAAAAAAGAAGATTTTTTTCATGGTTTTCCGACGATTATGAACAGACTTCATGCTGGAACATGTGAACATGCTGTTTTTTTTTTCTTTTGCTTAGCACGACTTGATGAAATACACTTAGGAGAAGTATGGTTTCAGCAGGACGGAGAAACAGACCATACTTCAAGGGCATTGATGGCCCCGATGTGAAATCACTTACCGGACTTCTCATTTCTATGAGAGGCGATATGGAGCGTCTGGCGCTTTCTCTCGATTTGGCCACATGTGATTTCTTTTCGTGGGGGTATTTAATGTCACGTGTCTATAATGACCTCCCAAAAACTTAGGAAAATCTGAAAAGAAACATTCAAAGAGATACGGCCAGCATAACTACCATGTGCTGGAGAGGGTGATGACAAATAGCAGAATTCGATTCACTCAGTATATCAGCAATGGTGAGCGTCAGTAGCCTGAAATGGTATTTAAAATTATACCATATCAGGTAACTGACTAAAACTTTGAATATGTAGTTTCCTATACAAAAATAATTGTTAATACTTTTTGTGTTATTGCACTATACGAAATAAGGAAATTATCTTGTCACACTTAGAAATCTACTTTAAGGTGTTGGGGTAGTTAATCATCCAATGAGCACTCCAATGCAAAATGTAATTGTTACATGATGAGAACAGCTTACAATCAATATTTTTTTTTTTTAATATTCAGGTGTTCAATTTTAGATGATTATCAAATCTGTTGCTATGATATATTTTAACTAATATAGAACTTTTGTATTACTAACTTGTTTTGCTAATTAAGTTTTTCTAAATTATTATAACACGTTCTATGCTTGTAACTTTTGTCGTTCTAACTTGTTTTAATAATTGATCTTTTGTGAGCGAACATAAGTGATAAAAATTAGGAAGTTTAAGCTATCTAACTTCACTTTACACACACACAATTGTTCTTTTATTTAATATAATAACTTAGTATTTTTAAGCCAGCATTAGTAACATAAAACTGATGTATTTGACCATGTAGCACTTAATTTTTCGTAATTAGTACTATCGGTACATGTCAGTTCACGATATTCAGTACATGATGTTAGTAATCAATACATGTCAGTACTTGTTTATTATTAATAATATTTAGCCTTCATCTGAACTATACATAGTTTTAGATGAGATATTTTAATGCAATCATAAATGAATAGCTATTGCGCATCTAAGCAAATATAAATATTCATTTTATATTGTTACAGTATCAAATCATTTTCTGGTTGATATGGAAATTATAGCTAAAAAATACTCTCATATTATTGAGACATCACAGCTCTGAGCTGTAAAATTAATATTATTGTTTAACCAATGAAAAAAAAACTTATTTCGTGAATCTCAATCACTTTGTTTAGAATGAATTATTTTTCTGAACTCAAACTTGTCGTTATAAAACTTTTGAAATCTTTTCTTTTTCTTTCAATTTCTTGTAATTAATACACATAAATGATTTATATTTTCATGCTAAGTGAAATTCTTTTTGCAACCAATATCATGAATTTATCCAAAATGTAGGTAATATAAATGCGAATATCAAATAGGAGTAAGCTCAAAATATAAATGTCAAAAAAGTAATATGTATAAACAGAATGTGTAAACAGTAATATATATAATCATAATATTATATAATGACGATAATTCAAATATTTGTTAATTATTACTTAGATTTCATTCATGTATTATACTTGGTATTCCATTTATTCCATCTTAAAAAACACCGTGTTAAGAAAAATTGTGCGAAAGTTTTTGTAATTGTCCATGTCAAAAAAAAATTAATTTTACATAAAATTGGAATTTTATTAGTTAAATAGCATAAAAAAACCATTTCGATACATCTTTTACACTTATTTTCTACTTTTATCAAAATATTTAACTTGCATTAAATCTTGATTTCATTTTTATTCCAAACTGAATTATAAAAATTTATTTTTCCTAAATTATCATACCTTTTTTTTTATATATATATATAACTAATACATGTTTTTACAAGCAGTTACTATTTCTTTGTAGTCATTGAAGTTTTTCAGTACTATGCAGATAATTGTTTTTGATACTGTGAAGGGGACAGTTTAACAGGCGAAGACCACTGTAAAATAATCGAAGAGCCGTGGTTGCTCAGTCGGGAGAGCGTAGAAGACAACCTAACTTATTGCTTCTATATGGTATTTTCGAGCTTCAGCTTAAATTTTTGCCACGTTGAAGAAGATAATGGTGGAAACTCATTATCCATACACTATAAAGATCTAGTGTTAAGTTGGAGGTCCTGCTTTCCTAAAAAAACGCTATAACCTATCGACCTAATAATTTTTATGCAAAAAATAACACTCGCGAACTAAGCTGTCTGTATGAATACATAAGTGAGAGAAAAATAATTTAGCTAGAGCTGTAGGGTTGGAAAAGGGTAAGACTTTTTCATTGGTTTCAGAATGCTCAAAAAAAAAAAAAGAAAGAAAAAAAAAAGAAAATGTGAACTCACTTTTCGGAAATAAAAACTCACGCCAAAAACAACTCGTAATAAAACTTCACAAAATTCCTAATCATCAAAAAAACTATATTCATCACTATAAAAAAATTATACTATCAACTGACACTTTTAAGAACAAAGATTAAAAGATTCCTTGCATATTTTCAATCCCATAATTTTTTATATGTTTTTTATTTTGTTATAACCACTACTAAAAATAACTGCTTACTTTTTCATTTACTGAAAGCAAATTAAGAAAATAAGTTCAAAGGGAGAAACAAAATTTGAGCAGAGTAAATTTTAATGAACTTTATGGCTGTTCATCAAATTATTTTAGGTATTTATATTTTTTCAACTCACTTTTCTTTAAATTTTTATTCAAATTTGTGAATAAAAATTTTCAGAACCGACTCTTCACCTGTTGCACCGACCTTGATTGACATTATTCCATATTTTAGTTTAATATGAAACATTACTAACCATTATTATTTTTAGCAAATAATTTTGATTTTTTGTAAGATAATTGAGATAGTTAATAAATTGGATTTAGAAACTATTTTTGGAAATAGAGAATGAATGAATATCTATTAATAAAAAGATCCAACTCACAAATCTAGATTTTTACTCTCCTTCACTCTTAAGATTTCTTGAAGTAAAAGCTAAAATTTAAAATAAATTTGTATTTTTATCTACTCACTATCCAGCTATACAAGTTTAATGTTAAAATGCAAATACATGCAGTACTTTAGTATATGCCATTTATAGAAAAAATAGAAAGATATTTTCTTATCTGCACATCTAAAAACGATAATTTTCTAAGGAAGTGTTAACTTCCCAAGAAAAACGCTTTTCTAACATACAGTAAACCTGAGTAAATTAGAAAATTGTCTAATCAATGACATAATTTTATCAATAACATTTGTAATGTGCCCAACCAATAACATAAAAGTATCGTCATACACCTTAATTATCTCCCCAATCCAAATACCCCACTTAAATTGAGCCACAATTGTATACTTTGTTAATCGTCAACAACACGTTTTTGAACAATCTTTACTCAATTTTCTCATTAAGATTGTGACATATTCCTTTGAATGTGAATAGAACAATCCAAATCTTAATTAAGATTTGTTATATGTCAAAAGTGAATAATAAATAGAACCTTAACGGACGCATTTTTCCAATAAAACTTTTATACCCGGTTTTCCAATAAAAAAAACTCGATTACTCAAAGCTCTTTCGAAAACCACGATTTAAGAATGAATTTATTGAGCGCAGTTTTCAAATCAAGCTTAATAATTATGAATCCTTTCATAATTTCTATTTTATTTTGGTAAATAGTATTCTTTTTTGTCTATGTCTTATAGAAAATACATAGTAAATTTTGAAACTGATGAACTATCTGTGACTTAGTTGCCAATATTTTCAGATATCTACAATTGAAAAATAAAATTAAATTCAATGAACTTAGAAAAATGCTAAAAATAAGATTTATTTTTAATTGAGATTATGGAAAATGCATGTTCATGAAAAGTATGAAACGTAACTTTCCTCATTTTTCCAATTCTACTGTTAAATTCTACTGAAAATATATTTTGTAATTACTAATCATTTAAAATAATTGTATTAATTTCATTTAAATTTTTATGGCTTTAATCATTTTTTAAATATGTAAATTATAATATTCAGCTTTTAAGTATTTTTATTTAAAATTGAAAACTTTATTACAAAGTACTAAGGGAAATTTTGAATTAATTTTTAGGAAAACGTATGATAAGTGAAATTAATAATGGATAATTTGCTTTTAAAAGGATTAACATTTGATAGAAGAGTATAAACACAAAATAAAATATTAAAACATATAAATTCCATATATAAATTTACTAGGATTTTTAATTGCTTTTCGCTTTTATTAAATAGTACAAAATATTGCTTTCATTAAACTAGTGGAATATATTGTCCCATCAATTTTTAATGTACTTTTAATAAGACTCATCGATTTATAGATTTCATTTTTGAAGAAAAATTCAAAAATTCATTTATTCTGAAAACATTGCAGAAAGATTAAGTAAACTAATATTCATTGTAAAAAAAAAAAAAAAAAAAAAAAAAAAAAACAGCAATATTTGATAAGAAATAATTAATTAAAAATAATTATTTTACAATATGGATGGTGCAAGTTTTCTCTCCTAAAAGAAATTTAATTTTAAATTAGAAATTAAAATAATGAGAAAGAAAAACATAATTTCTTACATAATTTATTAATGAACATTGCTTTTCTTTATTAAATAAAATGAATATAAGCTTGAATTAACTCTTGATTTATTTTTAATAATATGCTTATCACTTTAATATCTAAACCAGTTTTTTGCTGAATGTTGCTCATCTGAAAAATATTGACAGAAAAATGAAATCTAACTTGATTTTTAACTATAAAAATTTTTTAATAAAAAACATAAATTTCAAAAAATGGGGAAAAAAGTTTTTTCAATAAAGGTAGTCTTTGTTCAAAAAAATAATTTTCGTATATGGAACTAAAAAAAATTAAGAGAAAGAAAAAATTATTTTCTCATTGCTTAGGAAAGGTTTTTGACAATATTTTGAAAGAAGTCAGCTCTGCCTAAATGAAGAATTTCAAAGGACTGTCGACAATAAAAGGCTCAAATAACCAGCGGTGCCAAATATGTATTCAAAAAAAGGCCATGAAGGGGAGTGACGTCACCTTTCTTATCGTAGGTGGGATATTTTAGGACACTTCACATCGAGTTGCACTCAGAACCATGGCTTACCGGGGACCCTCCTACGGACTAAGCGCGCAAATCGCCAATAAGGTATGCTTCTCTTTATACTAAAAATTAATTATTATTAATTTTAATAAGAACTAAATCCAAAACATATGATAACAAAACGAAAAGAATTAATTCCAAATATCAAAAGGAAGAAATTAATCAATTTAACAGGAAACATGGCAAAATAATAATTTTAAGAATACACTGAATAAAAATTATTTATGCAATGGATTTTATTTTTAAAATTTTTAGAATAAAAATTACAGCAAGTGAGTAACATAAGCGAGAAATAAAGTATTTTTCAAATGAATTATCTGTTTTAGTGACACACAGATAACTAATGAAACTTTCAAATATCATTTTAATAGATAATAAAATTAAACATATCGCTTTGAAATACAAGATTTTAAGTAAAGGAAAGTAATAAAATATACTGATTCAAAAATTTAAAAATTATGTTTGAAATATGCCTTGGATACAATGTATGATGTAAAAAATAATCAAACTCAATAAGATTGTTTAAATTTATCGCAAAACATTTAACCATAACGCGCATATACATTTTTCCTTCACAAAAACATTTTTAAATAAAATATAGTTTTCTTTACTGTGTAAATTCTTCATTAATTTCATATTCTTGAATCCTAAAAGTACAAAAAGGCATTTTTACAAATTCTTGCCGAAAAAAATTAGTATTCTTCAAAGTAACTCATTTATAGATCTAGACCTAGAAATCTAATAATTATTTATACATATAAAACAAACCATCTTATTTAAGCGTCAAAATATATGACAGTAGTAATAATATATTTTGAATAGATGAATTAGCATTTTTGCGTAGTTAGAAGTGGTTATTTAATTTACATTACTTAATATGATACTCTTGGTTGAGAATTTGCTAAAATAATAATGCATTTCTTTTGATTAATTTTATGAAATAAAATTAATTTGATGAAAGCAATAAGAAAGAAGCTTAATATGTTTCAACTCTATGTCCTTTGCCTGGTATTCCTTTATCTGCTGTTAATAAGTTAATCTTTTCCAGCAGATTTATATTTGTGTAATTATTCTTTGTTACATAACTATTTCATCTGTTTTGACGGATTTGGGTTGTTTTTCATTAGAATATTATTTAGTCTGCTGCAACTTAATAACATTAGTTTTTCTTTGTTATAGTATTATTTAGTCTGCTCTGCTGAAATAATATTTACATTTTTGTTTTGTTTTTTCATGTTTTCATTTAGTGAGTTACGGTTTCCGTATTTTTATTTAATGTGTTCCAACTAATTACAATTTGAATTGTTTTCGTTAGTATTATTGTTTTGTCTATTTCAACCAAGTAATATTTTAGTCCTCATTCGAAGTTATGTCATCGCTTAGTGTGCTCGAATAAATGGTGTTTTTGTTATTGTTATTTGTTTGTTTTCACATTTAGAGTGTTGCACCTAAAATTTGGTTACATTGTTAATTATTTTTAGCCTTTCTTGTATTATTATTTAGCTTGTTCCAACTAACTGAGTTGTTATTTTAATTCTTCATGTGGCACGTACTTCCGATTATTGTTTTCGTCGGAGGAGGAAAAAAAAATTTATGTTCCATGAAAACTGATGATGAAAGACAGCAATAGTTTTGCAATGTCTATTTCTATTTGATTTGAATTAAACTGTTGTTTTCTCACTCCGTAATATATTAAATATTTAGTTTGGAGTCCAAATTTTTAAATGCAATGAACGCATTACCTTTTTAAAGAAGCAATGTCCTATTTGCTTTTATCTTAAGATATAAATAAATATCTTAGTTATATATATGACGTATACAGTTTACTTTTCAAAAATAATTAAATTACGCGCGATGTTTGTGATGACGTTTGTGCAATTTTGCGTCATGATTTTAAAGTCCTGTTACTTTCAAAATCTTAAATAATGCTAAGAATTTTTGAAGACTTATTTTCCTGTTGATTTGATTAATATTCAACTATGATACCTCGTATTTCACATATATGGTAGCGTAATATATACGTAACATAAATGGTTTGACATTATATTAATTTAATGAATAAATTTAATTTACCTGAAAGTGTCAAATCTGATTGTATTACTAAATAAAATTTCGTTAAATTGAATATAAATCATCAATTTAAAGTCCATAACTAGAAAATGAATTAAAAAGTAACAAAAGATTGAAAATTAATAGTTTAATTTTAAATTGTTAAAATTTTAATTATAAATAATGTTAAATAATGTTTAATTATAAATAATGTTAAAATATATATAATGATAGTATCGAATAATAAGTTCCGAGTTTTACACAAAAAGATTTACTGAAATAATGTGGATTCAATAAGCTTAAAAAAAAAGTGAAAAAGATTTCTCATTCAATAAGTGTTACAAAAAATTATAGAACCATCTTATGTACAATAATTGGCACATACTTATAATTAAAGTTACATCATCATTACATTAACTGATGTGCCATTAGTTAAATTATCGTTTTAGAGTTATTTAATAAAATGAATCATACTTTATTAACAATATCGACAAAAATGATAAAGGAATATATAAAAAATAGAGCTCACTATAAGCATAAACTTATAAAAAAAATTCGCAGTTAATAAAAAAGGCCTACATATCATTTACAAAAAAAAAAAAAAAAAAAAAAAAAAATCAGATGATTGAAAAAAAACGAACCAAAAATACACATTAGGTGCAATACACTAAATATCTAATCAATTAGAATTTGCCAGGTGGGAAATGAGAAAATACATTTAATGCTGATTCACTACACAGTTGCACATCAAAAAATATTTTTAATATCTCTGTTAGTAGCAATCTAAGCTTCTATTTTCTCTCACTGTCTTTATATCTTAATAAGATCTCGCTCTAAATAATCATAATCGTCAATTTAAGATTAGACCACTTTAAACAGTATGTCCTAGTCGAATTATAGTCCTCTTGCGCAAAGCATGACCTTAGAAGAGGCAAACAAATCAAATGAAGATTAAGTAAACTAGTTTAATTTGTAATTTACATATTGATAAATGTAAATACGTAGTATATATAATAATACGTTTAAGGGAATTCAGCAGATGAAATGATCCCGAAATGGAAATGATTCCATAGGGAAAGAACACTTTAATTCGCAAATTTCATAGTTCCAATTTGCTTCATTTAATCCTGTTTATATAAAATTATAATTTTACAAAATTGTACCAGCTAGACAATTAAATGAAATATACTATTCGAGAAAAATAATGAAACAAATCACAACAAAATTTGCTTAAGTCCAGATAGTGGAATCCCTTTAATATATATGAATTGCATTTGATAGAATTTCTGGATAATATGAATAAACATTTAAATACAGAAATTCATAAAAGTAAATCTAATGAGGGAGGAAATAAAAAATTTAAGAAATAGTTTAGAGAGGATGATGTGAGAAATATAGCACTTATACATACTACTTGATGAAAATCAATACACGTATTTCAAATTATAAAAAAATATTTATAACATTATTAATATTTATCTTTAATAATAGTTAGCTATTTCCCTTTTCTTGAAGCAATTTTCAAATTATTTGGCCCTCTTTCTATGTTAGTTTTCATTTTTTAAGAAATTTCAAATAATTAATTTTTCAAATCTGTTTTGATTGAATTAATTCAGGTTATCGGATTATGCGTTATGGAAATATAACCTTATAAATAAAAGTTGAATCACACTTATTTATTTCTTTATTTTCTATTTTTACGTATAGATTATGTATTGCCGATTCTGAAATACACTTCTGAAAAAATGCAAGGCTTAAGATAACAGACTTTTATAAATTTCTTAAAATGTATACGACAATTAAAGATTTAGCATTGAAGTTGTCTATTTTTTAAATCACATTGAAAATAAATAGAATTATTAAGAGAAAAAAAATACTTTATTTTATATTTACAAAAAAAATTAAGTCGTTTGTTTTGCAAGATCAAAAGTGAAGTAAAGTAAACTCTTTAAAATACAATAATCTAGACTAAGAGAAGGAAAAAAAGGAAGTCATGTATGACAAAGATGTATTGTTTCCTCTGCAGTCGCATAAAAAATGTAAACACAACAAAGAGGAGAGCAAATGCTTCCTGAGTTTCTTTGTCAATGGGAAAACTAATCACAAGCAATTACTTGTAACTAAAGAGACTTTTGTTGGAAGTGGAGCTAAAATAAAAATAGACTTTTCACAAAATGAAGAATAGGTATTCGGCACTAAAAGTTAAGTGGTGAGATATTTCTCATATTTAAAAGCCAAGTGAAAGCGCCTCTTTGCATTCTTTTCAGTCAACAGTTACTACGCCCTTTTTCTTTCTCCTATGATCCATGTCAGATGGTACAAGAAATATCTTGGCTGAAGACTTTGACATGATTACACGTCTGCAGTATTTCACACAAAGGTTGTTATGAGAGAGAAGTTCTTTTTAAGGCATTCTTGACTCATTCTACTTCGAGTTTCTTTTTGCTGAAACTAAAGGATTTTAAATATTTCATTAAATTTAATGTAGAACAATATTAGATTTTAATAACTTTCAAATATTCTTTCACTGGGCTTACTTGTTTTACCAGAGCGAGCTGAAAGGCTTCAAATAATTATCCCTCAGCGTAAGGAAGCCATAAGAAATGGGATTCTGTGAGTTAGACTTTTCGTAAGCATAATAGCTATGTTTAGAATGAATTTCTGCTAATGAGAGCAATTCATTCGATATGCATAAAAGTCTTCTATATAAATTCAGAATTTACATTTATTATAGTAAATAAACTATTTTATCAAGCTAAATAACTTAAACTTTAGTTCTTTTCATTTCATTTTCAGTTTTTTTCCCCCAGAATTTATTTACTAAAACCATCTAATTTTAATTATTTCTTTGAATTTATTGGAATGCAACATTAGGTTTTAATAGCATTACAGATGTTCTTTCACTGGGTTTAAATATTCTACACGAGTGAATAGAAAATTAAAATTAATCCCTAGCATAATAGAATCATCACTTGTAATGGAACTGTAAAAAATAGGATTCTATGTGTGAGTTAGCCTTTACGTAAACAGTTTTGACAACCATTTTAGAATAAATCTCGTAAATATAAATGCGCTATTCACTCGACATTCATAAAAATCTTTATTATTAATTCGGAATTTACCTCTATTAGTATAAAGAACCTATTTTTCCAAGCTTAGCACCATGAACTTTAGTTCCTGTGTATAGCATCTTTGGTTATTTTCGTTGAGTTTCTATGCTGAGAAATAATAAAAATGTTTAAATATTTCATTGAGTTCATTGAATGGCTTCAATACACTTTCATAGCAATGCAGATATTTCTTCATTGACTTAATGTGTTCTACCAGAATTATATGCACAAAGCTTCATATGATTATATCCATCTGTATAAAATAGCTATAAGAAATAGGATCAAGGAACTTATATACATTACGAAAAACTTTTCGTAACAAAGTTTGCAATGAAATTTCGTAAGTGAGCGCTGTTTACTTCATATCTGTAAAAATCCTCACTATCATTTAGAATTTACTCATCCACTATTCTAAAGAGCATATTTTATCGACTGTAGCAGCACAAAATTTAGTTCTTTTCATGGAATTCCTGGCTTTTTTTGTGTACAGTTTCTTTGCTAAAATAAATAAATTTTAAATATTTTACTGAATATATTAGTTAACTGCATTGGACGATGGTATTATCTCAGAAAATATTTCCGGAAACTTAGCATACCAAAAGCAAACCAACTAAAATAATTTTCTTAAGAAACATTTCATTTAAAAAAATTATAATAATGAAGTAACTTGATAAAAGAAAACCCTGTACTCACATTATTTTAAAAAAATTAGTTTTTACTTAAAACATAACAATGAAGATTTCTAAGAATATATTTTTAACTGCGTATTTATTTGAAACTTATGATAAAGATTTGTTTATTACATTCACCGTGTTAATATTCACTAAATTAAAAAAAACCTGAAATCAATAGAAATCTTTTAATTTTCTTTTAGTAGTAAAACAAAATTTGAGAAAAAACATTTTTATTGCTTTTTTTTAACTGCAATTGTACTACCAATGAAAAAAATGCACAGTTATTATTAAATAGCATTACGTACATTGCATCCCATTTTTTATAATGTGAATCATGTTTATTTTATTTACTCAATTATATATATATACATATTAATTTATAGACATTTTATATTAGAAATCAAAATACATCCCTTCCTGTCTATATGTTAAGCAGTAACTTAATATTTGCAAATATGTATCTCACTATATTCACTACTCTTTAAAATAAAGCAGGTAAATATGCTCATTTCTCTCTTTATTTGGCATGAAGCTAGCAACTGAATGATTAGCGCTTTGGCCTTCACAGTGCATGATGCCGAATCTCACATCTGTCGTGGATGTCTGCAGTGATTTAGAGAGAGAAAATCCACTTTAAATTATACATCCCAGTTTATTTCATTTTTATGTCTAAAAGTAATCGTGTGAAAAGAAAGGGATGTAAGCCAACCAATCTATTTTTTGTCCTGAGCCTTCAAAAATCAAGGACAATAAAATTTACACTTTCGATAAAAAATATACAAAAAAAAAAAATAATAATAAATAAACATACTTGATCATTAAAAACCTTCATCTTTTCTAAGAATATTTAATTTTCGAATTTCCTTTTAATTCACTTTACATTTTATTTGTTAAATAATGTGATCTTTTGTTTCAACTTGTAAATAGAAAATGATTAACTGACAATTCTTAAAACTGTTAAGTAATTAATTAATATCCTCAGTATTTTGAACCCATTATATTATGCATTAGGCTTAATTTTTGATTTAGTATTTTATGTATTTATAGTATATTTATCTTAAGAGTGTTGAGTGAGATCTATAAAAATTAGTATTCTAATAACTGATTAAATAAAATTTTGACATAAACCTACATTTTAAAATGATCAATTTGTAGTCATTTGAATTTATGAAAGATAGTTTGCAATTTTTCAAGATATTTCCTTTTTTAAAATGTCTTGCTTTAAAAACTTAAAGTATTACAATTTATTTCAAAAATATTGATTCTTAATAACGTTCAATGTAGATATAATCAAGGATAATAGTTTGAACAATGGGGAAATGTATAAAAGGATTCTGTCATAACATTTAAGGATGAAAAATTAGTTCTTTTATATAAGATAAAACTAAACCTTTCTTTAGAGTTTCAGTAAATGCTTATGACAAATTTTAAAATCCTCTTTTTTTTATTATTGATATAAAAAAAAAAGATTTTTGTTTCAAAAAAAAAAAAAGATTTTTGTTATAAGAGGTATTTTTAAATTTTGGTTTTCAAATTAATTTTAGCTTTAAGCTTTTATTAATATGTTAGACAACATATCAAATACCAATTATTAGCATTAAACATCATAGTTAGTTAAGAATAAATCACAATTTTTATGGACATTTATTTATCGTTACCCGAATAAAAGAAAGCTTCGCATTATGGATGATCGCACAGATATTTTTTTTCAATATAATTATTTATTTGAACAGAAAATGCTGTATTTTTATTTTCATGAATTTTTTTGATAATTACATTAATTATAAATGTTTTCAAATGTTATTAATTTTTTATTCATCTTTTAATAAACATTTCCAATGCAACATATCTCACAAAAATATAATATTATATTTTTGTGGTAAACTATAATGAATTTAATTTAAGAAGCAACAAATGAAATATAACTTAAGAAACAAAAAATAATCACAACAAATATTTTCCTTAACTTCCAGAATCTTATACATGCATTATCCATGATTTATGTGAATAGAAATATTCGCGCGTCAGGTTTGGATTATGTACTACCGTCATCTATTGCCCTTAACTAATTCAATCGAGACTTACTATTTAAAATGTATTTCACACCTCTAAAAGCATCCGAAGAAGGTATTTAACTTACAAACAATTGAAATGAGTGACTGAGTGCTAAGTTTTCAACTATCAACTTGATATGTTTCATTGTATTGATTATATTTACATCCTGACAATATGTTATACAAAATGAAAACCAATTTTAGAATCAAAATTTGTTATCGAAATCCTTACTGTAATTCATAATATGCATAAAGGTAATTCTTAATATGTCATAATAGTAATATAAATTATTTTGTTCATAACTTAATTACTATTGATTTAGGAATGCTTTAATTGTTTCAAAAAAAATCCTGGTATAGAATTCAAAATAAAGTGTGTTCACAATCTTACTTAATGAAATTTATCGAATGAAAAAATAATTGCTTTAATAAAAGAAAATACATGAATGCATTTATTTATATAAATAAGTATATTATATCCTTAATTATTACAAGCAGAATGCATAAAGAATTTCACTATTTTACACTGCTATTCAGGAAATGAATAATATTTTAACAGATTGTATTCCTTCATTTGTTTCTGAATTACACATATTTTATTTATATTTTTAAACTGAATATGTCAATCATTTTCAAACATGTAAATGTGTATTTCCGAATCAAGGACAGTCTAGCGACACAATGTTATAATGTGTGTTATGATTCTTTCTTATAAATAATAAGCAAGATTCACGTGTCGCGAAGGGCGAAATTCCACGACTTCCTTACTGGCAGATTTGCGCGAACGAAATGCGTCATCCATCTACTGTTGTTTAAAGTGGAAACTTTCTGCAGAAGAGGCACTTAATAAAAACTAAAAGATTCTTTTCACAGTGACTAACTTATCATCGTGGAAAAAAAATACAACGAAGGAATCGTCTAACACTTTTTACTTCTTTTATTTTTGGTTGTTTCATTTCCTGCCGATGAAATGTTTCTAATCAACATTTCGGAATTGATCAATAGCAGATTCTGACTTCAGCTTCTATACTGAATGCAATGCAGTAGGAAATTAAAAAAGCGATACCATTCTCGTCTAAAGTTAAAAGTTTCCTTTAATTTTATTTCTTAAAGCATATTTTTAGAAGAGTTATTTAGGCAGACTAATTTTTGCAAAAAGTGTTTATTTTTGTATCATAGTTGTTTTTATTAAATATGAGTATTTTTTATTTATACAATTTCCAGTGACTAAAACTTTATCACGAGAAAAAAATTACTACGAAAGAATCGTCTGTCACTTTTTTTATTTCTTTTTTTCATATACTGCCGATGAAGTATTTCGAATCAACATGTCAGAGTTGA
This sequence comes from Latrodectus geometricus, assembly GCA_026290005.1. Classification (NCBI taxonomy): domain Eukaryota; kingdom Metazoa; phylum Arthropoda; class Arachnida; order Araneae; family Theridiidae; genus Latrodectus; species Latrodectus geometricus. Next base: position 719,534 of record JAPDSC010067739.1, read on the forward strand.
TCAATAACAGATTCTAATTTTAGTTGCAATACTGAATGCACGCAATGCGTTAGTGAAAAGCTTAAGTAATATCTTTGTCTAAAGTTGAACATTCCTTTTAATTTTATTTCTTTGCACTTAATTTTAGAAGAGTTATAAAGTAGTTTTTTCTAAATGCTTCTTTTTTGTATCAAAATAGTTTATGATATTTAAAATAACAGTATTCTAAATTAGACACAGCCATCTGAATGTACTGCAGGAAATACTTGTTTCACATTTCATCACCAGAAAGTTTCTTTAAAAATGCACTCCTGAACACCTTATATAAATTTATCCTCTAAATCTGAGACCCATAAATATGTATTCAAATAGTATGCTTCGTATTATAATATTAAGAATATCTTCTTGGGAGGTATGTAAATTTTCTAATGATCCTTGATTCTATAACCGTATTTTCCTTGGATTGAACTGTATGTATAATTTTAATTATTACCATGCGATCTTTCTTTAGTTTGAACTTTTATTAATATTCCCTATACTTTTCACAAACGCATTAAGAACTATCATTTGTAACTCATGTTTTCTTATTAAGTTTCTTATTTAAATAAGAATTCTAATTTTGAATACATAGGTAAACAATAATATTAAATATGACGTTAAAATTGAATTATATTAAGACTATTTTGTAATGCATATATATATATATATATATATATATATATATATATATATATATATATATACACATTGTAACTGTTAAAAAATACAGATTTATGCTGATTTAAATCTCGTATGAAATACAGTTTGATACCCTAAGTAAATTAAACTACAAGTCGTCCCTAGCAATATTTGTAAACAAAAGATTCTTAAATTAAAGTGCGAGTTTTGTTTGAAGATACGAAAAAATGTCTTATAGGTTATCAATCTTATATTAATGATTCGTGTAAAGTAAACTTTATCTTCATTAACATCTTCCAATAGGACTTAGGGATAGAGAGATGATTCAATACATTAATAGAGATATTGTTTCTTTGTCGGTTGTTATTATTGCAGACTATCTTTGATATCTTTTTCTTACTTTATTTTAATTTTATAAGTGTAATAAGTTTTAATGCTTTTCGGTAAAAAACAAAGAAAAACATTTTGTGATATCAATTGAATAATATCTTATCAGTAAATAATTAGTAATCAATTATTAATGTGCATTCTAATACAAGTTAGAAGCGAAATGTAAACATTTATAAGTCAAAATTTCTTTTTTATCTTATAACTAAGTTTCGCAAGCAGGACAAGTAGCGAAATTTTTGAAAAAGTGGTGAAAATATTCAGTGTCAGTTAGTCAACTCATGATTGCAGAATTATAAAATTTGAAGCACTGCATTTTCATCACAGTGAGCAGCTAATCTTTTATTAAATCTATTTCTTTTGACTGTAGATTGCTCTTAATACTGTTCAACAAAAATATTTCAAGGATTTTGAGCATATTTTTATAGCACAAAAAATGATTTTTATTTGTTCTTTGCATTTAAAGGTCCTTAGTGTTCCTAACATTACGGAACAAATGTTTTTGATGAAGTTTCAATACATTTTTACGGTACAAAAATTTATATTAAACATCCCCTATTTTACTTGCTCTTCGTATCTTAGCAATCCTTACTGTTCCACTTCCGAGCAAATAACTACGCTTCCTCTAATTTTGTCTTCACATTTACATTTTTTGCTGTTGATATCATAACAGAACAAAAGCAGTTTATGGATTTAGTTATATTTTTATAATAACACATCCACACATCATTTAACAGGCCATTATATACTATACTATACTGTCATCTATTTCACTCACACTTATATATAGAAATCTCACTGTAATCAAATTAAAAATTGGCATTATATAACTTGTTAATAATTAACGTATTATCTAATTTTTTAATATATAATTTCTATTATTTAATTTTTTGTAATTTGCATTATCTAATTTTCGTTCTTTGATTTTTGAAAAATATTTGTTTGAACTAAATTGGGTGATATATTAGTAAACAAATTAAAAAGATAGATTTTTCTTACTTTTTGAAGTTAAAATCTTATTTATTTTATACATTAATTATTGTAGTTAAAGTATTCGTATTTCCGTAATTTTATTGATATTGATCAATCCATTTCTTCCTATAAAATTCTTAGTCTTTTCATTATTTTCCTGTTATGGGGAGCAGATAAAAATCCTGGATAGCCCGATTTTTTTTCCCCAGTTTTTCCAACTCTTTTTTTTTCAGCAGTACTCTTAAAGATGTGTCTTAGAAACTTGAACAAAATTATAATTTTTGTTCTGAGCATACAAATTCTTCATTTGACTTTGTTTATTTTAAAACTAATAAACTGAGAATAATTATAACAGAATAATATATTTCAATAATCAGACAATAATGCAAACTGGCAAACTTTCAATTAAACATGACACAAATTTCATTAGGGAATCGTAATGTTGATCATCTCCCTTTCGCATATAGCTTCAATCCTTTCAATATTGCAGTGATGCAATCAACTTTGTGAGTTGAAATTTCCTATTTCTCTTTTACTGAATAACTGAAGAATTAAAAATCTATTTATATTCAATGATATATATATATATATATATATATATAGTGTAATATTAAGATGTTAATCTAGCAGTGAACGTGAATTCTGTTTTAAAACCATGTATATTAAATTTACAATGTCCTAAGCTGGTCTTATGATTTCTTCCAATCATTTGTATTGTTAATGAAATAATGATATAAAAATAGGTAAACACTTTCACATTTGACATTAAAAGTTATATGATATTTCAAAACTGTATAAAATAAACAATGTACTTAAACATCATTTATAGGTATATTATTGGAACATTGTTTAAGCGAGTTTTTAATTCAATCTTAAGCAATTAAATATTTCTCTATCACATAAATTATTCGTTGTTTCGTAAATAAATAATTTTTTTATTTTTTATTGATAAACAGTTAATGTTAATTATTTTGAAAATTTCTTTACTGTCTCATTGAATTTGAGAAATAATTTTACAAAGATTACCAGGAGTTCTCTGACAACTATTACGTAAATCGAAACATCTTTATTCGTAGTTTTCATTCAAGCTGTCAAATTTATTTTAAAAATTGTTTCACAGTGATGTACCAAAAGTATCCTTTTAAAAGTTAAATGCAAAAATTCTCCGTAAAAGACGGACAAACTGCTGCAGAATATTGCCTCTATAATACACAAGAATAAGCCTCAAAATTGGGTACATAGTTGATAGCTTTATACTTTCTTTGCCTGGGAATGTTATTTCAGTTCCTTTGTATCCTAATTTTACTGAAAATATTTTTACAAAATTTCATGCACTTCTTATCCACTTCGTAAACTAAATAATATTTCTAAAACGCCACAGTGCTAAAAATTTTAGTTTTTATTCACGAAAGCCCGATGGAATTAAGTAAGTACTAATCTTGTAAGTACCCGTAAGTACTAATCTTGGAAATACATAAAACGTGCATGCATTTTTTGATACTCTCGTAAATTAAATAGAATTTCGTTTAAAACGAAAACAATTTCATAAATTTTGCCAAAAATTTAATCAAATGTTATTTACATCATTTTTATGGATATTAGAAATAATTTGAACTATATAAATATCGCCCAACAAATAAAAAAAATTTACTACGTTCTTATTTCATATGTTTGCACCTTCATTTATCTTCAAACTAATGCGTTTTCAAACAAGTAACAACTATTTTTATGTTTCACAGTATCTTTGTGTTTTTGTTTAAAGCAAACTGTATTTCATCACTTAAACTATGACACATAAATTTATCTTTATGCAAGAGATGATTTTTATTTGATTCGTTAAAAAATATTTATCCTTTTTTAGTCAAATTATGTCACTAGCAATCCATGAATAAATATTTTGTGTGTAATCACATAATAATTACTAGGAGGAAATATTATAACATGACAATATATTTTTTGTTGAAATTTCTGAGAATATGTGCAAAAATATTGGAGCATTCTTTACACGAAGTCATTCTCGTTTTCTTTTTAATAAAGTGCTGCTCTGAAAATGTTATAAATTATAAATCAGGATAAATAACTAAAAGTCAATTTTATATATATATATATATATATATATATATATATATATATATATATATATATATATATATATATATATATATATATATA
>JAPDSC010067739.1:729952-816841 GCA_026290005.1 Latrodectus geometricus
TATGATGTAAAAAAAACTATAAAAACCTATTTAATGTGTTTTCAAATTAAAGCTGACAAATATAATAATTATTCTCATAATAATTAAATAGCCAATTGAAAAACTTAAATCATTTCATAATATCTACGTACATTTTTAAACAGAATTGTGGATTAATGAATATTATAGAGTTTTATAATTAGTATTTGCATTTGTACTAAACATGAAAAAAATGTCAATCAAAACTTTATTTCCTCAATTTTTGGCAATGTTATATGGATAGCATAGCAAATGTAAAATTTTTTTATAAATCATTCCATGACACATTGTGAGAAATATAAAAAAAACTCTCAAATAACTACCATAAAATATATACTTGTACAAAGTAGAAAGTGCTTGTGCAGTTTACACAAGTGCAAAGCTACACATTCTGATGCTTAAAAATGTTCCGCATAGATCTTGAAACATTTTCCTTGTAAGCATAGTTTCACCGTTAAACTACGTGAGCTTCTGGGACAAATATCAGATAGATTTATAACAACTATTGTTCGAAAAAACATGAATAGAAAAATGAAGGACGATCACACAAACTAGTCCACAATAAATAACTTCCCATCAGCTTATTTCCTTTTTTCTGTGCATTTAAGCCCAAGAATAATGCACATTTATTTAGGCTCTGCATAGCATATAGCCTAGCCAATGAATGCTGTTACAAGGTACTTCAGTATTGTCGCGAATTGTTTTCTGGGTGATCTCAAGTACACTTAGTTGTATTCACGCAGCATAAATAAAAAAATAAACTTATCCCATGTCATTTCACCAACAGACATTCAATAATAATTCGTAAATTTGTAAATGTGAAGTATTTAAACTCGTCACTCAATTCTTTTTAATTAGTCTAGATAAAATATATAGACATACAGTGATAGAAAAAAATTAAAACAGACTGTTTAGGTGACTTTTTCATGTTAAATTGTTATTAAAATTGTTATTATGTCTCATTAAAATCTGAAACCCAATATACCTTTCTGGTTGCTCAACAGTGACTAGAACTAAACCTGTGCCTTTACACTGTAATGATTGTGGTTCTAAAACAAGTCCACAGTTAACCTAAGACATGTTAATTGGTTTACCAAACTCATTTTCAGATCACGTCTAAAATTTCTCTCAAGATCAGTGATGGGTAAAGTACGGTACGCGGGCCAACTCTGGCCCACGAAAGTATTTAATCCGGCTCGCCGAGGGTTTATCGACATGGATAGAACATGGCCCGCTACAATTACGTTTTGAAGGTCGAGAAATTTAAAGTGGATTTTACTTAGTAGAATAATAGATGCATAGCCTACAAAAGAGTCTAAACTAGCCGCGTAGTTCCTGTATAGCATAATACATTGTACAAAGCGTGGTTAAATGAGAGGCGTGGGCAGGGAACTTATTCGCTACTGGCCAGCTGTCATTGACAAAATAAACTCACTTAACGTCACTGTGATGTAGGTGAGCATGTTTCGTTCTAGTTGTCTATTTTATCTCTTGTTCTTGCTTGTTCGCGTAACACTTTACGTTCATAAATTTTGGAAAAAAACACCCCTTTTAAGATAGCGCATAAAAAAAAAAGTTGATTCCGAGTGTCGTTTGTTTAAAGAAGAGTGGACTTGGAAATATTTTTTCACGGTATACAACGGTAAACCAAAATGTCTTATTTGTTATGAAGCAGTGGTGGTATTTAAAGATTTTAATCTTGCTCGCTATTTCAGCATCAAACATTCAAAAACTAATTGCTTTGATGAATGACACAGAAAAAAAATGCGGAAATCTTATTAGAAACAATATCTGCTCAACGTGATATGTTTATAAAGTAAAAGACTGCTCAGAAGGCTTCTACACTGGCTGGATATGTTGTGGCTTATAAAATAGCTAAACATAAGAAACTGTACTCAGAAGGAGAATTTGTGAAAGATTGTATGGTGAGTGTGAGCAAATTTTTATGTCCAGGAAAAAATTAAAGAGTTTGTCAGCTTATCGCGAAAAACAGTAATAACGCGAATAGATCCCATTGCATCTAACTTGTCGACTCAATTTAGGCAGCGTGTATAGAAAACTTTAAATATTTTTCAGTGACGATGGATGAAAATATGGACAGAAGTGACATTGCACAATTATTAATCTTCCTTAGTTGATAACGAATTTAATATTACTGAAGAGCTAGCTTGTCTGCAATCGATGAAAGGAAAAACGACTGGGTAGATAATTTAAGAATTAATACGACTGAATAACAACTGGGTAAAATTTTCTAAAGGCCTTCAAAATTTAAATGCGCCCATTTCAAAATTATGCAATATAACTACAGATGGAGCCCCAAATTTAGTTGGAAAAAACTCGAGATTTTCATATATTTTTCGAAACCAGAATCCTAATCACGATGTTGTATTTTTACATTGTATAATTCACCAGAACGCGTTCTTTGTAAAGCTGCAATAGATATTACCCATGTACTTAATGTAATTTTAAAACTAGTTAATACGATTCGATCTCGGGGCTTGGTACAAAAAACAATTCCGAAGATTTCTGACATTCTTTACCACACGAAAGTAGGATGGTTAAGTTGTTGATATGCATTTTAACAGGTTTTGAATTTAAAAGAGGAAATACAAGATTTATTAAAGAATAAATCAGACAAATGGTCTGATTTCCAAATTTTTGAAGACAAAGATTGGCGAACCGATTTTGAATTTTTTACTGATTTGCTCGAACACTATAACAAATTAAACAAAAAATTGCAAGAAAAGAAGTAATTTATATAGATGAGACACTTTGGGTTATCTGAAATCATTCAAAACTCAGCTTTTTCTATTTTATAACTGCATGGCGAAGAACGATTTAACTCATTTTCCGCGTTTAAAATCCATGTCACCTGTGAGTAAGATTAAACTAAAAGATTTCAGTCAGACGTTGAAAAAACTTAACGCAGAATTTGAAACTAGGTTTCAAGAACATTCAATCATCACATGATGATTGAATGTTCTTTAAAGTTCATCAATTCAGCAATTGGTGCTGTTTAATGTAGACCCGGAAAATGCATCTCTAGAATTTCAGTTAGAAATTACTGTTCAAGAACAATTGCTTCAAATTGGCAGTATAGTACCCATTTAAAGCAATTGTTCTTGAATTTCACAAAACTATATTTTTATTGAGCACTGCCGAAAGATGAATTCCCAAAAATGATTGCTGATACCCAGAAAGTTATGGTGATGTTTTCGTCGTCTTATGAATGTGAATAGACTTTTTAAACAATGAAATTGCACAGAAACTCAATCAGAAACATATTGACTAATGAACACCTTTTCACTCTGCTGAAAGTTGCTTTGTCACAGCTGGAACCTGCTTTTGAAAATATTATGGAAAATAAAAAGCCATTCCATATGTCTCACACGTCAGGGCCTTCGAATAAAAGTTACAATAAATATTATTTAAAGTAAAAAGAGTAATTCGCGTAACATTTTTGTGTAATGCTGTGATGTTTTTTAATATTATGATTAAAAGCTTTAACACAAAATACATTTTTTCTATAATTCTGGCCCTTCTCTAGAATTTCTTAAACTTTGTGACCCTCCATTAAAAAAGTTTGTCCTCCAATGCTCTAGATTTTCTCTTAGATTTTCATTGATAATTTTAAAAAGTTTCCAAAAACATTATACACATTTATGTGTACATTTATTTCAAATTAATATACAGAAAAGACATAATAACATAAAATAAGTTAGATTTCAATCAAGTAAGATATTGATTTGAGGAAAACTAATTTTTCAGTAATCACTTTAATGAAAATTTAATTGGAACCTCTTAAGTTTGCAGTTTTTATAAGACAAATTTTTTTCTTTGTATTAAGCTGACTTATAGAAATTCGTAAAATATTAAATACCTAGATGGATGTTTTAATAGCTCAGTGGAACAGTTTTTGTTAGAAAATAACTGTAAAAAAATTTATTGTGTCATAAATTTACAAAATCATGAAAGATATCAGAAAAAATTTCTTCATAAGCCTTGGTGAGAAAACGCTTTTTTGTGTGTTTCATGCCCTTAAAAATACTCTTTAACACGGTACTTCAAAGTAGTTATGTATTAATGAGCTATTAAAGTGTCATCATCCAAATTTTGTGTTATATTCTACTTAAAAATTAGAAAATATTTTTATTAAAAATGAAAATAATGTCATAGATGTTTCAAACACCCATGTAGAAACCGGGTATGAAAGAATAGTTCCAATGTAGCTCATGCATGTTGTAAGAGGCAGGTAAAATGAGTGCCCATGTCCGGGGTTACAGCTGGTCCCCCTGTCCCTGGGGAGCATATCAGGTGACTGGCTCTCCAGGTTGGGGTTAAGCATAGGGTTAACTTCTCTATCCTGTAAAAAATAACTTGCGAAATCAAAAGAGAGATATACCTATGGGGTATAGACTTGGAACAGAATTTAGGATTGTGGATATCAGCACATGAAATATTCGTATTTTGTATTATAGTAAAGGTGTGTAATTTTTAATTTAAGAATTCGATAAGTATATCATAGACCTATTTACCATACAGGAAATCATATGGATAGGTGAAGGAATCATAGAAAAAAAGAACTATACAGTGCACTACAGTTGTAAAAAAAAGGAAACACATTTTTCGATTTCTCTTGATTAGGAAGATACTTAGAGATTGACTTCTTAAGATCATCTCGATTAAGTAAAATTTGATTAAGAGGAAAATTTTTCAAGTATAGTATCATCAATACTCATGCGCCAACAGAAAAAGAAGATGAGGAAGAAAGAGAGCAATTTCATGAAGATCTTCGCATACTTTTCAGAAGCTGTCCAAGACATGATGTTAAGATTATTTTAGGTGACATGAACGCACCAAAATAGAAAAAGAAGAGGAATTCAGGTCAATGATTCAAAAACACACGAGAGCTCTAATGAGAAGAGTTAACGTCTTATTTACTTTGCTACAAAGAATGGTAGGACCTTATCTAGCACTTTATTCAAACACAAAAAGATTCACAGGGTGACTTGGCGCTCTCCTGAGGGAGAGACGCGAAATCAAATAAATCATATACTTATTGACTCCTGACATATATCAGACATAGAAGGTGTTCGAACCTTTCGAGATGCAAACTGCGATTCTGATCATTTACTTCTTATTGCCAAAATTAAAGCTAAAATTTTGAACGCTCGCAATCAAGAGGAGAAAAACTTAAACGAGTTGACTGCGAGAGACTGAAAAATGAGGCCCCAAATAAAAGTCTCTGGTCAAACTTAGGTGAAGCAATTTGCTTAACAAACCCAGCTGAAATGGACAGTGTGGAATCTAAATGCAACACATTAAAGGATACCATAATAAATAAAGCTATAATGATTTATTGGGCACAACAGAAAGAATCAATTCAGATAAGTGTTTCGACCAAGAGCGTATGCTGGCATCTCAGGAAAAGATTACTGCATATAAAAACATGTAGAAAAAAAAAGAATTTAAGAAGATTTGTTGAAGACTACAAGAAAGCAAGGAGAGAGGAGAAAAGAGCACACCGAGAAAAAAGAGAATTTTTTATGAATATAAGAAAATCGTTTCAAAGATAATGAATATCTACTTGAATCTAATGAAAGCAATGCTTCCTTTCGTGGAATAGCTCTCGGCCAGAAAGAATTCAAACCTAGAGTCACTGCTTGTAGAGACAAAAACAAAGTAATTTTTTGAATGTCAGAAGAGAAGTTCTTAACCGATGATGGAATGAGTATTTCAATGATTTGCTGAATAGGAACACACAGGGTGTTGTTTTGACCATTTCTATTCCTGGTTCTAATAATGAGTTCGTTCGACAGCCATCCTTAACTGAAGTTATAGAGGGAGTTGAGAGACTAAAGAATAATAAATATCCAAGAAGAACAAATTCGGAATTTTATAGATTATACAGAGAGCCAGACATGATTAAATTTATTTGAATCCAAAGACTGAAATGGGCAGGACACTCTATCAAGATGGAGGATGGTCAAGCCACCAAAAAGATCTTCGACACTGAACCAACTGGAGCCCGAAAAGGAGGAAGACTGAGAATCCTGTGGATCGACTATATTAAAACAATTCTGAAAATAATAAAAGGGTTGAAAGATTCTGAAAATAAAAAATTTGAAGATTCTATCAAGGTAGAGGATTGTCTGGGAATCTGTTCTGAGGAAGACCATAGCTTACCCTGAGCCAACGCACCATTGAAGAAGGAAGGAAGATATTTTAAAATGCCGTTGCTTTTCTTTCAGTGACTTTTAAACCTGTACAGAAATTATTACATCAGAAAGAAAACACGAATCGGATATTTTAATATTTGTAAGGTTTTGTTAGTCTAAAGATACAAAGCAAATAAATACCTAAATTTCTCTAATTTAGTATAAGAATGTTAGTTTTGAATTGATACAAAAATTCTATGTTATATAAAAAGAGTTGTTAAAATTTTATCACGTATTCTACTAGTGACAAATTTTACATCATATGATTTCTCCTTTGAAGTTTATTAAAAAATGAAATTTATTCAAATTTTTTTTAGGAATAATGCTTCAATATTCTGGCATAAATTTATTTTTTGATTCTATAAGTGACAATTATTTTCGCAAATCATAAAATCTGCTTTCAAAATATTATTTCGAATAACCATTTTCTTTTCAGAATGTACGCTATATCCACATGATCATTGTCATAATTAATGGTATTATGTAATAGTAGAGTTCTTATCCACACATATATTTTCAGTCAATGAAAAACTTTCATAAAAGTTAGCTCATGCTTATCACAAACAATATCGATATAATGGGTGTGTGTATTCGCACGACGAATTTAGGTAATTTTATGTACTCTTTTGCAAGACAAATGACTGCATAATGTCAGTGGTAACTTACTGTGCATTTACACAAATGTTTTACATTATAAATTAAGAATCCCAGAAGCTTGTAAATTAATTATGTCTACAGGGAATTACTCTCATGATTATGACTTTTGCATAAGCTTATCTATTTAAGAGGCTATTTTATTCACCTCTCTTTGCTGAAAACATTAAATTGAAGATTATATATACTATCGTGCTAATATAAATAGGCTCTTTTTTATTTACAATATTGTCAATTGTTTTTTTTCAGTTTATTAAAGTTCAAGTTTATAAAATTCGACTGAATTCCCCAAGTTTTCTTTGGTCACATATAGTCACGTAGATTATTGGTTAGACATCCTTGTTTTGTACGATGTAAATACATAAATGTTATGCTGAACCTTATAAGAAAAACTAAACTAACTCAGTGCACGATACCTCTATGGGGTCAAGACCTACAGAGCCTACTGTTTTCTTGCCCGATGGCCATGGAGACCAAAGCATATGTCTCGGTTAGGTAGTCAGCCTAACTTGAAACTCCCCAGTATTCAATTCCAGGCATGCTTGGTATTCACTTTTATAGACCCATTGAAGGGATGAAATGCTGAATCCACTTTTACGAACCCGAGAATCGAACCTCGGACCTGGACTATGGAAATACGAAACACTACCACTTTGCGTTTCCTTAGCCCAGATCTTTTATAAGAAACCCGGTCTTTAATGAGAAAAACATTTGACAAAATTTTTTTTCTTGAAAGTATAATATATTTTAAAACAAATTGCATATTATTAAAAATCTACATAAGAACCATTTCTTTCATTTTATAAAGGGTGCTTGTTTTTGAATTGAGTTAACTGTTATTTTATTTTATATTTTTTCAGATTGCAGCCAAACGTGATAAGCAACTGGAAGCTGAAGTTTTGGATTGGATAAAAGAAATTTTAGGAAAAGATTTGCCTAATTTGCCTTATGAAGAAGTTTTAAGAGATGGAACTGTCTTATGCGAGTATGATGATTTTATTTGAAAGAATTAATTTTTTAGAGAATTTTTTAGCATATACAGAATACCTTTGAAATTTATATTTTATTAATAATAATCTGGAACAAAATTATAAGAAATCACCATTATCTGTTAGGCCCACACTTTTTAAATATAATCAATAAAAATGAATATCAGTTTTTAAGAAGCCTGGCTTCGATTTTGTGACACCTAATTTTAAAAAATTTATAATCTGAGTAAGCAATATCTTTCTTATTCCTTTTCAAGAAAACATTTTTTAGTGAATCTGCTTATTTTGTTTTATGATAAGAAATTTGACAATAGATTTAAAAAAGCTTTCGCATTAATATATATGATAGGTACTTAAGTTAGTGCTATAAATTTGGTAACATTTAGGGTAATATGTTGTTAAATCATTTCATTATTCAATGGCCATAAATGAATTAGCAAGATTTTTCTCACGAATAATTAAATATTTTTATAAGTCAAACTATTATATTCTTCATATTTGTATTGTTAATTGCAATAGAAAAAAAATAATAATATATTAAAAATTGTTAATTTTAATTCTAGCTAAATTTGGATCTATTAAAAATATAATCAATTTTCTGGAAGAATTCATAATGAAAAAGAATATCAGATAGAATATAGATAGAATAGGCATATATGATAATATGAAAATATCCAATAGAATATTTGTTAATTCAATCAAAATTAACAATATAATATGGTAATTTTAGTAGGAAAAGTAAGAAATTTTCTGTTATTGAAAAATATATAGTCGCTTCCCTTCATCGATCTTAAAAATATCGATCTTAAAATTCTTAATTTTAATAATTGTGTGAACACGATTATTAAAATTAAGAATTTTACGAGTACGATTTGCGGGGATATTTCAAAAACATTAAGGGCCTTATAAGCATTTTTAGCTCTAAGAATAACACCTTTTGAGTTTTATACTTTTAAATAAAGGATTTAAGATTTCTTTATTCAACCGCATAAACATTTCCCACTATACAAACACATATTAGACACTACGTATCGCACGACTCAAGGATGTTTCATAGCATGAAAAACTTGTCATAGTTTGTGGACCATAATCATGTATAGCAGAAAAGAAAACCTAAACTCCTCTTTCAACTGAAACGCGTACATAGTAACAACAAAAGATTGCATCCATTGCCTGTTATTTATGACTTTAAATTGCATCGCCTGCAAACTCCACAGTGCGTCAACGAACTACACTGCTCAAGACAATTAAAGGATATTGTAAGTTTTAAATAAAATAAATATATAAGCGAAAGTTTTTTTGCTGAAAATGGAAGAAGAGAATCACAACTGAAAATTTTTCAGATTTTCAAACTGTGGAGTATGCTAATTTTGAGTTCGACGTCAAAAACACCACTTTAGCGGCAGTGAATGAAATTTGACTTTCAACTAATTATAAGACAATGAAGACAAGGATGATCGACATTCAGTGACTGCTTTGTTTCGATGAGTACGATGTCTCAGCGAAGTCATTTAACCGATTCAGAAGCTTAGAAAGTTGTTGGTAGGTTAGAAGGGGGACAAACTCAAGCCGAAGTAGCGCAAGCCATTGGAGTTTCAAAAAAGTATGATTTCTCGGATCTAGAACCGTTTTTTGGAGACTGGAAGTACAGGCCGAAGACCAGAGCAAGGTCGTAGACGGGCAACAACACCCTATGAAGATCGTTATTTAGTGTTAACGACTCGGAGACACCGAAATATGAACGCTATTCTTCTCCAACAACACCTTCGCTCGGCTATTGACACCACAGTTTCAATTCAGACTGTCCAAAACCGGCTCCATGGTGTAGGTCTGTATGCTTGCCAACCGATGGTATTTGTTGAACTACATCAAGTCATGGTCGCGACCTCAGGGAGTGGGCAACAGAGCATGTGAACTCGAGGTGAAATGAATGGAGCAATGTTATTTTTTCTGACGAGTCCTGTTTTTCTGTTCATTCTGATAATAGGCGTATTTTCATCTGGAGGGACCATGTCAGTAAGAATAATCCTGCGTTCGTGCACGAAAGTGTCAGATTTGGCGCTGGGGGAGTGTTGGTGTATGGTGGCATCTCCATTGACGGGAGCACAGACCTCTATATCATTCGAGATAGACCTCTGACTGGTCACCGATATAGGGATGAGATCCTCAGACCTATTGTAGTCCCTTACGCTGCAGCAGTTGGAGATGACTTCATTGCAATGGACAATAACTACAGGCCACATCGTGCTAACCTGTTGGAGGATTTCTATTTCAAGGAAGAAATCGTACGAATGGAATGACCAGTGTGTTTTCCAGACATGAATCACTTAGAGTATGTTTGGGAGACTCTAGGAAGACTAGTTGCTGGCCACCAACCACCCTCACAAACTCTCCAAGAACTAGAAAGAGCTCTTCTGGAAGAGTGGGACAGAATACCCTAATTCGTGATTAATAACCTCATTGACTCCATGCCTCAAAGGTGGAAGTGCGTTGCTAGCCGTCCATGGAAACCATACTCCCTAATTAAATGAAAATTACTTCCTTTGAAGAAAACACCTTTCCTTATTCTTTTTTTCTCATATGCACAAATTGTGTTTTTTTCCCCCTTTTGTACACAAATGCGTAATAAAATGCATTTTTTTCAGTCAGACATGTGTAATTTATTCTCATTTAACCTACTACGTCTGTCCACCACGTATCAATCAGCTAAAAAGCTTCCCAGCCACAAGATCCACCTAAAACCGCAATATCCTTTAATTGTTTTGAGAAGTGTATTTATTTTGTATTCGTGAAGGTGAAATATATTCATCATATTAGGTATCAAATTTTGTAATTTACGACACATTCCAGTAGGTTTTTATAAACATTTTGCTTTTTTATAAACATTCGTCTTTAAAGTAACACACTGAGAAAAATGAGAAAAGAAAAAAAAAAACAATTTTTTATTTGTTTGATTTAGTTTTAAGTAACTTTATCGTCTAAGTAGTTATGGCTTATTTATTCTTATTAATTTTACTATGTTTATACTTATTTCACAGCAAAACAGCTAATCTTGTGCACACAGATGCAATCACTGGCAATCAGAACAATTTAACAAATGATTTTCCAAATGAATTTTTAAACTAAAAATAATACTTTATAATAGTTTTTAATTTCTAAAAAAATAAAACATGAAGAGATATTTTTTTATATTTTTAGAAATTTAAATTGTAAAATATAAATTAAAAAGTAATTAAAAATTATATTAATTGCATAATATATTTCTAATATAACATATAATACACTTTATTAATCACCTTTTTAGTTGAGATACTTTATTAATTAAAATAATCTTAACTAAAAATGAGTCATAACACATTATTTTTATATGAATGAAAATAGTTCTCCCATATGTAGAGGAACATTCTGCTGATGTTTTGAAATACGAAAATTATTAAATGAAGAATATTTTGAAAGTTATCCTTACACATGTTATCAACGCCAATAAAATAACATGAGTGACAATTTGAAATGATATTGAGAATGTAAGATAACTAGTGCAATTTTTAATCTATAAAGCTTGAACAATATGGAATTTCAATTATAGTCCGCATTCCTTAAAATCTCAACGAAGTTAGTTAATATTTATGATTGAGATACTTTTATATCAGACAGAATAAAATCTAGCTTAAGAATAAGATCTTATTAAATGTTATTATAAGCACTTGAAAAGCATAAAAAAAAAAAGTTTAAACGCAGTACTTTTCATAAAAATATGTTTTCTGACAATTTAAAATTATTTCTATGTAAAATATTTCTAATTCAAAATAGTTTCAAGTTATCTAAAAATAATATAATTTGAGACTGATGGATACTACGCATGAATATATATATATACTAAACTCGGTGGCACGACAGCCCTCATGAGGCCAAGGCCTACAATTGCCCTTCTCAGTTATCTTGATCGAAGCTCTTGAGATGCGAAGCCTATGTCTTGATTAGATGGTCAGCTTAACGCAAAATCTCAGCGTTTAGTTCCAAGCATGCTTATTATTCACTTTTATCTACCTTGTGAAGGGATGAACTGCTGAATCAACTTACTTAACTCAAGGCTTGAACCTCAGATCTGAGCATTAGAAGCGCGAAGCACTACCACTAGGCTTACTTTACACATATACATATATATATTCTAAATTGTTTTTACAAATAAAGAGGGGTGATAGTACTCATCCATACAAGCAATAATTACATAGGAACATGGGGTCGCATTTCGCTCTGAGAGAAAGAAAAGTAGAAACGAAGGAAGAATCTATCAGGAATTAACCGTATACAAATTTTTACAGAGAAGAAGCAGAATTTTGTTTTTATTCATTACCAGAGAAAGTAATCAGAGTTGACATTGTCTTTTAAAAACGGGGTTACATCATCGCTTCTGTATTATTTGGATAACATCGTCCAAAAATTATCGTGACTGTTATCCCGCATGATGGATTGGACATAGTGGACTTCCTCACTCACCGGACCACAACTAATTGGACTGTTTCTTTAAGAGGCACGTGAAATCTTTAGCGTATGAGGCCCCTGTGGATTCATATGAAATTCTCGTGGCTACAATCATTGTGGCCGCGGACAAAATTAACATGATACTAAGAATCTTCGAGAGGGTGCTCCTGTCATACCTTCGCTGGTGTCAATTGTACAACGACGCACGTGCTCGGCATTATGAGCATTTGCTGTGAGGTTTTCACTTAACAACAAATATGACTCTGAAACTTTTGGTATTATTCATTCGCTTACGCAACACTGTTGTATGTTCAGGTGAGAATTCCTCTTTTCTGCCTCTCAAAGTGGAATATGACCCTATGTTCCTATGTAATTATTGCTTGTCCAGATGGGTACTATCATCCCTCTTAAGAAAATAAATAAACTCATAAACATTTATTCAGGAATTAAAATTTTAGTTTTATAAACACGTTAAAAAATAACTCATAGACTACAATTCAGTGTAAAAATTATGATAAATATGAAATTTAGTTTAATTTTTATTTTTTGTTTACTTATTTTAAAGTCACAGCTGGATTCAAAATTGCAATTTTAGATTTCATACTTATAATTCTTTAGATTTGCCCTTGGTGAGAAACCATATAGAGCTTCTGTTTGCATTTATCCAATTTTCAATTAATTAAACCTTTTATTTATTAATTGTTTTTATATAAAATACATATAAAAATGTATATTTTCTACGTATTAAATGTATTTATGTTGAGTAAGAAAACATTTATGAACAGATTAAAATTAGTCTATCAAATGTTAGTTTTAATTTATACACTAATATATCAATATTTTTATCAGGTTTAAATAAGGTAATGAATCTACTTTATAATACTTGATGCACAGATGTTGAATAAATAAAAAATTATTAAATGATTAAAACTACTTTTTAAATATTGCATTGAATTTATATTAATAAATCTAATTTTAATATCTATTCATAAAGGTAATGCATTTTTTCTATAGTACTTTTCTTTGTTAAATAAATAAGCAATTGTGAAGTGACTAAAACTATTGTCAAATGTTCTGAATCTATACCTTGCAATTAATACCAAATATATTTCTACCAGCTGACACATGGTAAAGAACAAACTTTAACATACTTTTCCTTCTGACACAGAGTAAATAAATAACTATAAAGTGGTTAAAATTGCTATTAAATATTTCTCTTCATCTGTAGATTGTGATTAAATTCTAAATATTTCTATCTGTTCACATAGGGTAATGAACCAACTCAGTCCAGGTATTATCAAGAAAATTAACAGAGAGGGTGGTCAATTCAAGATGATGGAAAACATCAACAAGTTCCAAGAAGCCGCAAAAAAGTATGGAGTGGCCGAAATCGACGTATTTCAAACTGTTGATCTCTGGGAACGTCGGAACATTCCTCAAGTCACCCAATGTATTATGGCCCTAGGCAGAGCTGTAAGTATTTTGTATTCTATGTCACAAGCTTCAAGCAGGGAATTAAATAATAAGTGCTCTAGAATTAAGTTCAACGGTTCTGGGTTCAGTTCCCATCCCAGGCGTGGTAATTTTAAAAACCTCCGAATTCAATTATGCAGATTCTAGTCGAATCAGCTTTCATATATAAAAGTAATCGTGGAATGTCATATCATTCAACCAAATCTGAGATAGTCCCCAGATTTGGTTGCCTTATTTGATTACCACAAACTGAAAAATTCAATAAATAGTTGCTATTAAAATTTAATAAACAGACAAAATTAACCCCTTAACTGCCAAAGAAAACTTACGAGATTCGCTCTCCAGTGCCACCGTTTTCACCCAGGCGATCGCAGTTATGCGGTGTATCGGTGGAAAAGAAAAGGCACGCTTGAAATAGAAGTAACATCATCACAACAGATATTTTAAACAATGTCAAGGACATTCTATTGCATTCCAAAGCCATGGGTCAAGCTTTACTAATAGCAGAGTATTGCAGAAAAGCGTATTTCCGAAAGCCGTATATATACGACCGGGGCAGTTAACGTATCGGCTTAGCGCGGCGTATATATACGCCCGCGGCAAGCAAGGGGTTAAAATTACTTCAAAATTTTTCCTCAAAAAGTTTTTGAAATTTAAGCAAAGTGACTTATGGAAATACATCCACAAGGAATCTGATGGTTGAGTAATTAGCGTTCTTGACTCCTTAGCTATTGGTCCCGATAGAATCCATGAATCGGGATAGAATCCCAATTCTGGCATGGATGTTCCTTTCTCTCCGTATGGTTCTCTCTACTGATTATAAATGTGCCCCATTCTTCTCTAAACGGGTTTGTGGTAGAGTAACATGGGTAATATTACTCCCCTCCGTGATTTCGTTCACAGGTGCTTAACGGGTAAAGATAAATGAGTAGCAGCTTGCAGCCTTGTTGTGACAAAGGATTAATCACCCAGTGTGCCCCCTGTTAGATAAAATATATCTATCCATAAGTTTTCAGCTTCAAAATTAAATAATCGTTTTTGAAACTACAGAGGTTATAGTAACTCTAAATATTTTATAATTTACTCAATCCCATTAAAATATTTATATGCTTGAAACTGGTTATTCCACATAGTCATGAAACTTTTTATATTTAAATTGTTTCAAAAGTATAAAATAGTCTTTTACTATTATTTATTGATATCTTAGTGTAACTGGGAAATTTAAATATTTATTTTTAAGCAAATACCCCTCCATTAGTGAAGTATAATTTAAATCCCACCACCAGATCATGGCTTAAAATTACGAAATATTTGGTGATTATAGGAATCAAAGATTATTAACTCTTTATAAATTATTAATTCCGCCCGAGGTCCAGCGCATTTACTTGTTAAAAATTCCTCATTTTCTAATTATCTAACTGAGCAAAACAACTTCCACATTGAAAATTACAGTACACAATACAAGCTGAATCATTTCACAGGAGTTTGTGCATCTAAAACTAAATATATCTAGGCAATATTTTATTTGCCCGATTAATTTAGTCACACACTCTATGTTCACTTTCTGCATGTGGTGCTAAATTAATGGGGACCTCCAGTTTAAAATAAATTCCGAACCACGATGAACATGCATTCCTAAAGAGGAATCAAGCTCATGAACTGTTGAACTAAACGCTAGAGAGAACTATTCAACTGAAAGCTTTTCATTTGATTGAAGATTTTAAATATACCCTACTACAAGTAATACTAAAGCAATCTCGATTTTCATTGTGCAGACTCATGTCTAGAAGGCAGATGAGTGAAAAATGGTCTAGCTTATAGCTTAACAGTTCCTGGTTTCGATTTCCGATTCAGGGATGGATGTTTGTAATAATTCGGGAATCACATTGTAAGTCCCTATCTAATTAACTCTCATGCAAAAATGTGTATGGCCAACAAGTTAACTCAAATCATGTGCAAATGCATTAATTAATAACACCAAGCGCCGAAGGCTATGTACGATATTTGAACATCTGCTGTGTTTAGCCTTCCAAGGGTTTTCAAAGATAGTAGGTACGCATTCATAAGTCACATGGAAGGAAGCCTGTTAGACATCCATCACTCATTCCAACAGATGTGAAACACATTTAAGCAAAAATAACTCTTTCTTTCAACCACTATTGTTCAATAGTAGTTGGGATCGAATTCAGAACCTACAAGGTGAGCTTTATAAATGTCTTATTTGAGGAGCTATTTCTGTCTGCATAGAAAAAAGCTGTCATTCTACATAAATTTTAACCTAGTTAAAAAAAACGTTTTTATAAAATGATTACCATTTAGCTGAAAAAGTGCAATGAATTTATTATTAAAAACGTAACTTTTTACGGGTTTTCTCCCTTGCAACGTATGGATATAGTTTATTGTCTGTGAAAAGTCCTGCCGAAAATCAAATAACTAATGAATGCTTAAAGAAGCTTTAAAAAAGCTTCCAGCTTTTAAGGTATCTACTATACGGTCCTTAAGTTCACTTCTCTTGTGAATCAAAAAATGCCTCATATCTGATTTAAAAATTCCGTTAAAGAATTGGGAACCTAAAAACATTATTAATGATTCAATTTTCATTTGTACTCAAATAAGTTTCAAACATTAATACTGGATTAAAAAAAATTAATAATATAAAGAGATTTTTTTTTTTTTTTCATAGAAAGAGTTCAATGTTACCAAAATATTATCATCAAAAATTCATCATAAAATTATTACTGCAAAACAGGACGAATAATAAAAAACATTTTAATGATAAAAAATACACGAGTATTTTATATTTTCCCATTTGTTGAGATTTTTAATTTTTTGAACTATGTGCGTTGGTTTCATATGTTTCATCCGGGATAATCTTTTGGAACGCTGAAGGCTACGAAAAGAGTTCAGTTTCTCAAAAACAGATAAAATTCGCGTAATCAGTAGAAGTTCCATACAAATACAAATCGATGAAAGGATATTGATAAAATTAATTTATTATTTTATTTTCATAAACATAAAAGCATGATTTTTATTTATGTATACAAAATAGATTTGAGTGAGCTCTTCTTTCTTTATTCGTTTGAAAAGAAAAATAACTACTTCAAATAGTCGTGAAAATTCTATCAAAACTGTTATTAGTAAAAGGAAATGATTGAGGAGTTCGCTATATATATATATATTTTCATTTACTATTATTTAACCTCCATATACTTTTAATTTATTTCTACTTTATTATTTTATATGAAAATCATATATATTAAATATAATATTATTTCTTCCCATTATTTATGTTTTAATAATAAATAATTAAAAAAAACAAACTTTTAACTAAAAATAATTAACCCTCCTTTGCATAATGATGGAAATTTCCATCATAACCTATAATGCCCAAAAATTATATAAAAGAACAAGTTCACTTTAAGTTGATCGTGTTTGGATACCTTTTTAATGTCCATTGCATAAAAAGAAACATAGCTGTCAAAAATAAACATGAATTATATCATATATATTATTTGAACATGAATTATATCAACTTGATTTATTTCACCAATAAAGAAAAAACCCTGCAAAGAAGGGTTAAGGAATTTGACAAATACGAAAAAAAATCACTAAACAGTGAATAGAAAAATTCTGATACATTCCTAATTCTCCATATTCTTCTTTCCTTTAGTGTTATTTACATCCGGATTTTCCTGGACCATTCCTTGGGCCAAAGCCAGCCGAAAAGAATGAAAGAGATTTCACAGAAGAGCAGCTTCGAGCTGGTGAAACAATCATTAATCTACAATATGGAACAAATAAAGGAGCCAATCAAAGTGGTATCAGTTTCGGAACTACGAGACACATGTAAAAAATATATTTTTCGTCAATAAATATTTTTAACCAGTAGAAGTTTTCTTTTTCTACACGGTAAGATACTTAATTTTTCCTTTGTCTATCATTTACAAACATCTCGAAAGTAAATACAGTATTGCTGTAAAAATTGGAAAACACAATATTTATTGGGAAAAGCAATTCTGTTACATATCATATATTATGCTTAAACACAGTTTCGAGCAAGAGGATTTCCATGTTACATTTCCTTTACCGCCAGTTAGTTTCTGTATTTCATGAGAAAACGCACCACCAACGATGTTAAAATTTTAACAAACGTTAAGATCGAGCATTTCCTGTAACTAGGAAAATCACGGTGAGCCATCCACAACTGAAGACTAGGAATGCTTTTGGAGAGTATTGGGCTTTTCACGTGTCTGATTTAACAATAGGTTTAAGGAGCGCGTCATTTTGACGCATTTTAAGTTTAAGAAAATTACAAAAATAGATCGCATTTTTTAAATTGTATTTTGTACTAACTTTTACCCGTGGAACCAGACAAATACATATTAAAGTTTATTTTCTACAAAAGCTTTCAAGTATTGAAATTCTCTATGCGGTTACCTATTGCTACATATATGCATCAATTTGACGAGATTTTAACAAAAGTTAGTAAATAAGTTTTACCTATGCAAAAATAACAATAAATATTAATATAGGATTGTCGATGTCGTTATTTCAAATTATATAACTCAATAAGGGACAATAGAAAGAACGAAATACAGAATGAATTACAATCAAAATGAGTATTTTTGCGTAGGATGCGCGCAGAATGAAAATACAGAATATTGAAGTAATGTACACTAAAATATTACTAAATAACATAAAAACTTTCTATAAATGTCACATATTTTTCACTTAGTGTTTAATTATCCTGTGTATTCTAATTGGCTCTCTCCGTGTTTCTCTTTTATATATATGTATTCGTTCATACATCAAATAGATGCACATTTGTAAATAGGTATAAGAAATGTTCATAAATCAAAGTGAGAATTGTTTTCTGGAAAAATTCGCTTTTTTTTTTTTTTAACAACTGCTGTCTGCTTTAATATTGTTCTGACAATTCGAGAATAGACGGAAGAATTCGGAAGGTAAATTTTAAACAGACCGGATCTTGTTTCGAATGATTTTCGTTACCCAAACTAAAACAATTTCTGAACGAAGAATGTTTTGGAAATGATGAATTAGAAAATGCTATGATTTGTGATTCTACGAAGTGTCTGAAAACTTACATGGGTGCTTTAAAGTTTATGATAAAGATGCCACCACTGTCTGAACTTGAGAGTTGGTTATGGAAAGCAACGGAATATAGTAATGCGTTTCATGTAATAGAATCGTTTATTTCTAATATTTTTTATGATAAAGTGTTAATTTTCAGTATGAACTTCGTAAAGTTATAGAACAGCAAGACATTTATTTAAAGCACACATATAAGTAGTTACTTTTTTGGATCTATTCTCATTTCTTACAATGCACAAGTAAAAAGGGTTACATTCCTTACAATGCACAGGTCTAGTTTAAAAACTGTTCTTTGGAAACATCAATCGCTCTTAAAGAAAGTAACATTTCGATTGATAAAGTGAAATTTATAAAGTATATTTTTATACCAAAAGTGTAACTGAATAAAATCATTTTTAACAAGTAACATTTTTCCAATCATAATATTTATATTTGTACTAAAACACTTTTTTGATTTAAATTTATTACAAATTTTAATAATTACATCATAATAAAAGAAAAGCTCAATTAAAGGAGAAGTGAAGTTAGTTTATTTAAAATTAAATCAGGAAAAAACCTCTAAAATTAGTAAAAATCACTAACGTTATAATGAACGTACTTTTAAATCAGAAAAACTAAAAACAATATTTACAGCGTGAAACATATTTTTCTTAAGTTGTTTTAATAATTTTATTCAAATCATTAAAGTTTTGACTTGATAAACTATTTTAAGAAAAAGAATTTTTTATAATACTTCAGACGTGTAGAGAGATATTTGATAATCTTGAAAATTTTTTTTTATTTAAACCAA
This sequence comes from Latrodectus geometricus, assembly GCA_026290005.1. NCBI lineage: Eukaryota > Metazoa > Arthropoda > Arachnida > Araneae > Theridiidae > Latrodectus > Latrodectus geometricus. The sequence continues at coordinate 749,689 of JAPDSC010067739.1, forward strand.
AAGCGTCACACAGAAATTGAAAGTTGCTTTTGTCTAAGCATTTTCGGCCAGTGTCCTAATTTTGTGACTTAAAACGTGCTATAATTTATCCATAGAATTCAATAGTCATGCATACAACTTCTCTTATGGTACAATTCATTTATACTGAGTTTATTTTACAAAATAATTAGAAGATATGTGGATGTGGAAATAATGTGTATCAATAAGTGGCATATTTCCTAATGTAAGCTCTAATATCTTTTGCAGTATCAGTGTTAATTACTAGAGCAGTATAACCGATAATCACGTTTTTTTTGTTTTTTTTTTAAATGATTAAATTATAAATATTACAAGAAAAAAAGTAATTTTAATTATCCATTTATATAGTTTCAAACATGTACCAAAATTATTCTTTATTATAGCACACCTTTATATTGAGCATTATATGATAAAATGTATTAAAAGAGCTTGGCCAATTCTTCAGATCGTGTAACAAAGCAATATACATCCAACTCACTATTAATTCCAAGGATGATCGTACGTAAATGTATAATTATATCATGTTATGTTCTAAAGTGCATAAAAAATAATAATCAAATAAAAAAAAATCATTTATTTGTAAATTATTTCCCTCACTGATCCTATTATTTTTGCAAATAAGAATTTAGAGTTACTACAGAATATTCAACATAAAATGCACTTGGATTAATGGTATTCAATAAAAATTGTAATTTAATATAGAATGTAGCCCATCACATTCTGTATTAAGTTCCAATGATTAAAAAACAATTCTGGTAAAATAAATTTTAGTTAGCTATTATTAGATAATTAAACATCATTAAATGTTTTAACATATTGCATTTTTGTTTTGATTATTTTATTAAATAATTTTCGTTACTACTACTTTATCAAATTCCTCTTTTTATACAAAACAAGACAAAACAGTAACCTCAGTTAGCTTTGTTTAATAAAAAATAAAAAAAACTAAACAGAAAAATTTTAGCAATAGGATAAGTAATATTCTAAATATACATGAACAATTGATTGCTAAAAATAATATTACATAAAAATAATTAATAAAAAACTTCAGGAATTTATCTCAATACATAAATAAGAATTAGTAAATAGTGTGTTAAGTTACCTAAAATAATTTTCATTAGAACCTGTATTCAATTTAACATTTTAATTTTAAAGAAAGCAAGCACATCTAATTACTTAAAGATTGCATAGTACTTAATGACAGCGAAATGATTCAGTTACAAAATTTATTCAAATTAAAGAATTCGTTTCATAGAGAATTTTTTTAAGTGATTTAAGAAGTTTATGGCAAAATAAGCTTTAAAAATCTCTACAAGCGATTATTTCATTAGAATATCAATAGCTCCAAGCCATTGCTTAAAAATATTTAGTGGTCATTAGTTTATAATCAAATATATTTAACTTGCACAGTTAATATTTTCTTAAAAACATTTCAGCTTCAAGTAAAATTTCCTTTTAAATGTTTTGATATATTTGGAAAATAAAGATAGTGAAAAATGCTGTAGAAATACTTTTACTTTTGTGCAGTGACACATTAGAGTACATAAGTAGAGGTAAAAATTTATTTTCCAAATTCTTGTTTTATTAATTTAAACAAATATAAAAATTGTTTATGCAAAATAAAGATTGCAGTTCCAATTTTTAAATAAAATCTTAACTGATCTTAGGACCATGAAAATATATAACTTATATATGAAGAATAATTAATAAGTAATATATTTAATAAATATGTAACATTATGGAGATTAATAAAAAAAATTAAAAGTTAATGTGATTACATTCAACAGTCTCTAAAAAACAAAGAAATAATTTAAAATATATAAGTATTTTATAACGCAAAGTTTTCAGAATATATACTACTGAACTAGTTAAAAATTAGATAAAAACGAAATTACACTCTAGTCAAATATATTACTTTTATCACATCAATTGTGGTGCGTTAAACAATAAAAAAAAATTATCTGAAATAATGATTTTAACACTGATTACTCGATTTAATTTTATTAAGCACAAAAACTTTTTTTTAGGATATATCTTTAAGTATAACTAATGTGTTATACTACAATTCCCTTTTCTAATAAATAAAAAAAAATATTCAAATTTTGAAATTAATGTTTGTATATTTTCCAAAACAATAATTATATTGTAAAACGAGAATAAAGTTATAAAACTGAAAAGGCAAATATTTACATTCTAAATATTTTTCTTACTTGAAAAAGGCATTTTTGTTGCGATAATTTTATGTAAAGTTAGATTGAAAATATATAAATGTTAAAAGTTCACAGTGCTTTTACTTAGAAATATGCAGTAAGAAATAGTACACCAATTTATTTATATCTCATTCTCTACGATTCAAAGTAGATATGGTGACTATCAGAAATATTTCTCTGTCAATTAGAGAGAAGTCATAAGTTATTGTCAACACCAGAAAAAAAAGGAAGCATGACAGTTTCCTTGCTTAGTTTGTCGCACAACGGCCATTTTATGCACATGAAGGTTAATTAGACCAGAACATACAGTTAAAGTTCATTCAGTAAGGGATGAATTTACCCACTTTCTATTAGCTTAAGGAGATGCTTCAAACAGTGCAGTTGTACTGTTTGAATTAGAGTTAACAAAATAAAAGACTAAACTTTTTTCCTGAACATTGTTTCATAAGACTAATTTATTTGCATACATTTTGTAATGTATGTGAATTAAAGTTTATAAAAATATGAAAATATTAGTAATTTTTAATTTACAATTACAGAAGTATCTGACATCTAAAAATATTGAAAAGCAAAAAGATTGACTGCTTTCTTTTATGTAATAAACACGGGTATGATTAAACATTTTTTACTTGAAGGAATGAAACACAGTTATAAAGTGCCTTAAAAAAGTAAACGACATAAGTGTTTGTTATAAATAATTCCTTCCCAACCCCCCACAGGAGTAACTTTTATTAAAGCTAAGTTCATATTATCTAAGTAACACGGATATGGGAATGTTTAACTCTATTCACGAAATATATGCAATAGGAAGGCACACATTAAAGGTTCAGAAATTCTGTAACCCTATAGAGATGAAAACTAGCTATAAGAAAAATACTGAATAGACTATTTAAACTTAGATTTAATGTACTTACATTTTTGTCAGATAGAGCACTTACAAAAAAAAATTGGCTTAAAAGAATGGCACATTTAGGGACCACCCTTTGAAAACAACCTCATTAACTATACAGATTTTTAAGACAAATAAAAATTTTGAAGTAAATGATAAATAAGTTCTTAAAATAACTAATCTGCATTTCCCTACTGCATGCTTAAAGGAAATTTACTTTGTTTGAATGAAATCTTTTCTAGATATACTGAAATATATATATATACTGTAATAAAAAAGAATAGTTTTGGAAAATTATTACTCAAAAATTTTTTGGAACATGATTGAATTAAAACATATTTCTGTAACAAAAAGGATTTATTAAAAAAATTGTGATAGCCAAAGAAAGTCAAAGCTAAGCATCTTTCTTTAAAAATAAATAGAAACTGTTTAAGTTTTGTTTCTACAAAAAAATTAGTAATTCAGTCTTTAAAAAGCACCAAAAATTTCTTTAAAAAACAGGACTCATAAACAGCATTTTTATGTGAGCAATTTTAATAAAGAAAAATAATTCATAAGTAAATAGTCAAAGATTAAATAAAGTCTGATATAGTAGCTGTAAAAAACTAAAAGGCTTTTACATGAAGTTTGCTTAGAATTATTATTTTTGCACATAAGAACAGTTTCAATAATGGCCTATCTTTAAAGTAGATTCTGAGTAACTAGAAGTGCATCCAGGTCTGAAATGTGAGTCAAGCACATGAAATAAAGACCAGAGCGCTGACAACTTAGGCAACTCTTATAAGACATTTTAGTGCTGGAAAAATATAATTCTCGCTTATTTAATAACAATGTATGGAAAGCTATAATTTTTTTGTTTTATTTCCAATATATTTAAATGAATTTAGTAGTTATTTGTATGATATAATTTATTATGAAAATATTCAGTGCACTTTATTTTAACCAATTAATATTTTCAAACGATGTCAACCATCTTAATTTTTTTGGTATGAGCAAGAAATTATAGCTCACAAATCTTTAGTGGGAATGCACACACATCAGTATATTATTAAAATTTTTCAGACAATACGAATAATAAGTAGTGGCATTGTAAGAATCAATTGAGAGACGTTATTTAATAAAATTAATTATACAGAAAAATATTTAAACATTTTTGCAATTTTTCTATGCATTTAAAATTTTTGCATAATTTAACTTTATTTTCAATAGAAATCAATTCTGTTTTTCTGAATGGGTACAACTATTTTATGTCCCAAGATAAACACTTCATTTTACATGTAATAATGCAGAAGGATCCAGACGGTGCCAATTATTCAATGGGTTGCATTTCACCAAGTTCTTTAAATAAAGTTCAAACTTTGGGGACAAAATTCAGAAAAATGATAAATTCAATTCCAAAATGCATTTTAGGTCTCTTAATAATTAATGTAACAACAGCTTATAAGCAGAAAGTATATAAGCAAGCAGAAATTATAAAACTTAAGCAAAAATTGTAATAGATTCTAATTCTATGAAACAACGTTCTCCAACTTCATTCAACTCTTCTTCTTTAAAGTTAATTAAACAACGGTATGATAGAAACATTTTGTTAGAAAAAAATTTAAATATTTTATGCAGATAAATACATTTTCAGGGAGTTGTCAAGAAGTAATATGAGAAATTAACCAATAGTTTTGCTCATCACAGAATAGAGAGCTGCACAATGTGTAAAAATCATTCAATATCATAAATTATGAAACATATGTTCATGATTTATTAAAATATGATGTTATAATTTGAATATTTTAGTTTTCCTTTCATTTCATGAGAAATTAATAAGTAATAATACATTTTCTCTTTGATTTTAATGAAAAATAACAAATATATTTCTTTTAAGCTTTTTTTCATGTAAACCTTCATTGTTAGTTAAAGTACTTCACTTTAAAAAACCGTTCTCAATAGTAGATATACACTTTAAGGCATTGAAACAGTTTATCAGTGCATTATACATTGTTTAATTTTTTAAAATTGAAATCAAAAATAAATATAATGGATTAGTTTTGTTATGTTGTATTGTCTTGATGCAGATACAGTTGGTTCTCAATTACTCTAATTATAAACTTCCTAATCATTTATATACGTTTTTAAAGAAATTTATATTGAAATAATAAATTTTTATACTATTCTAAAAGATTTTTAGTCAAATTTCGTAAACATAAAAAAAAATCTTTACATTAAAATAGTAGTTATATGACACACAAAACTCTTTTTCAGTGTGACAAAAAAGAAAAGTACTAAGTACTTTTAGAAATAATTTTCTAAATTTTAAATAATGGACATAGTATTGAAAATACTAGAAGTAATTATAATTTTTAAAACAGAGTAATTATATGAGCCCCTTAATAATTATCATTGTCACTGAAAAAGATTAATCTTGAAGGCAAAATAACTTAATATGAATGAGTTTTAATTTAAGAAAAAATACAGGTAATGTGATTCTAAAATGAATTTAAATATATTTAATAGAATCAATAAAAAATTACATATGATAATCAGAATATGCAGTATTTACAGACATTGAAATCGGTCTAAAGGAAGCATGACATTTTTCTAAAAGATATAACAAACTGTAACACAAAATTAATTTTACTAGTTTCCTTATAGTCAGATATGCACATATATAACAAGTGCTACTGGAGACATGTTTCATCTGCAATTTGGACAGCAATTATAAATAAGCTAATCAACAGCACAATATTATAACTAAATGTTTTTAATGATTAGACACTCTAAGTTTCTTTACTTCATATTCACTTTTATGCTCTATAAAAAATGCTGAGTTTCAAAGTGTTCACTTCAAATGCTTTAATGATTTCTTTTCACATAAATAAATATGAACAGACATTTAAATCTATATGAAAAATTCTTTTTAAACAAATTCAAATTGCTTGATAAATGCAACTAGAAACCATCAGATTTCATTTTGTTACAAGAGTGTTTAGAAGATCTCTGCTCAAGGATAACTTTTGAGTAATCTTTTATCATGTTGCAGCAGATTCCTGAAAAAAGTTTCACAATTTTTAATACAGAAAAAATGATTTTTTATAATATAGCACAAAATTTAAAACTCCATGTGTACAACATATTTTCAATATAAAAATGAGTAAAAATGTATTTAATGAAACAGAAAAAATCCTAAAATAGCCATAGGTAATGAATAAATGTAAAATAAAAATCTTTGTGGGTCCAGAATAGTTATAATCTTCATCACATTTTAGCATATACTATAATTACTGAAAAAGAACACAAAATTGGGATGTTACATAAAAATTATTGAGTTCACTTTATTGTCTAAAATCAGAATATTTAAGTAATAAGCAGTAAAATGAAAAAAATAAGCAACTTTATATTGACAGGTAGGGAAAAATACATTAAAATATTTTAAAAGGATTGGCATACAAAAATTTTATTTTTCTAGTTTTACAATTTATTTTATTTTAAGCAAATAATGAATAATTTTTGTCTTCTACTAAAACTTATTTTTATACTGAATTTCTTAAATCACAGCCTGTCAAAATATTAGACTATAAGTAGATCCAATATAAACCTATACTACTTAAGTGTCATAAGTATTTTATCTATATCTAACATTTTATGAAAAAAATAAGTAATTACTATTAGAAAAACTTTTCTGAAGAAGCAAAACTAATAAATTTTATATTTTCATGATAGAACATCTACAATTTTTTAAACAGTAATGGAATTCTAAAAATATTTTGAGTTTTTGTCACAAATAGTGAGAATAAAAAGACTATGGGCAATTTACATTAATAATTCATAATTGAAGAGAGAATAAACAGTTAAAAAAAAGAAATAATAGTTTTCATAAATGACATCTGAATTAGAACTTTTTGCAGAAAGAAGTATTGTCATTTTGTACCTGTATTAGTTTTAATCACAAGAGTGATCAAGCCATTTTTAATTGATATCAAGAAATTTTCAAAAAAATCTATATATACATAACAAAGCAATTTTTATTAAACATTTAAAAATTTTTTAGCATACAGTAACAAATCACCTTGAAGCTATGATATGCCAAAATAATATTACATTAATTTTAAAAATGCTTTGACAATTTTTCAAATAAAAATTTTATGTAAAATGTCTAAAATTTTTTAAAGTAAAATATTTTCATATACTAGTTACTTTCAATTAAAGTGTTGAATTTCAAAAATAAGTGCACCAAGATACAAGTTTCAAATATAGAATTTTTTAATGCATTTGCAGAATTTAATGTCTTATTTCTAAAACCCCTACCTAGAGAGAGTATTTTTAAGTATAACAAAATAATTATTTCATATTTTATTAAAAAAACAGAACTTAATATTCATTATTAAAAAATTTGAAATTTAGATGCAAATGTATTTAAGTTAAGGCAAAATTTACAAAAACTTTAAAAAAAAAAATTAATAAATGTACATGAAGAAATAGAAAATATAGATTATTTAATTTTTAATTCAGACAAATATCTTTTCCTAAAAGATTTAAAATATTGTAAAACTTTATATATATATATATATAACAATTAATCAACAGAAATATTTAATATCAGTGTACTTGAAAATTTTATATAAATTACTTCAATATCTAAAATGCAATCAATATACAATTAGGAAAATACTATTATGCAGAATAGAAAACTTTTTATCACTATATTCTAATATACAGCATTTGCATCCAATACTATTAATATCATAAATACTCCTAAAACTTATAAGTACTCTTTTAAATAGGATTGTATTTAGATTCCAAATGTTTTTGTTCAAATTTAGATAAGTTAAAAAAATTAATGAAAAGTACAAAAAAAGAGAACTCATATTCAAGGAATATTGTTAAGAATAACATTCTTATGTTTTCTCACTATTTTAATAAGGGAATATTATTATGTACAAGTATATGAAATTTTCTAATAAGGATAACATAATTATCCAAGTTTTATTTTCTTAAAAACAAATCCATTCTTCAGAATTTTCCTAGTGAATATTTTTACTCTTATCAGAAGAATTTATTTCCTTTTAGGCTTTTTCAGTAACTACATCCAATGTTACCTGAGAAAAAACTTGCTGAAATTCTTAATATGAGAAGTTAAATACATGCACACACACAAAAAAATAGCTGGTATTTACACAATATCACTGTCCTCTACAAATATGAAGATCACAAATACCAAATAATAAACATTGATGTGTATATGTAATTTGCATCTGGGTTTAAAAATCCAGTAATGAATTGTAAGTACATGTTTACAAATCATGTGACTGACATAAAAATGTATACACATAAAAATTGTCCATATATATTTTAGAGAGGCTGAACTTTACAGTTAATAATTTATTTAAATCAGAAAAGTTGTAAATCAAGTCAAGTTTAAGAATCAAAATATAGAATTCCAAATAAATTTTTGTTATCCACAATGAAATTCCCATAACAAAGGCCAATATTACTAGTTCTTTGTTTTTGACAATCAATTTAAATACTGAATTTTATAACTCGTGCAATATTTTAAAATATTTTCACGAGTTTCATACAATTTTTTTCTCATCAATAACATTCTGATCATTTAATTAATTTTTGGTGTTTGTATGTTTTATTCATGTATAAGTAGAACTGTATTAAATATCAATAAATTATAGAGTCTTTAATATAAAAATATCTACACCTAGAAATATGTGGTACATTGTATGCAGTATAAATTTGTGTTTTGTAATTCAGAGATGTTTCTGAAAATCTTACATAAAAGAAACCAACAAAAATTAATTAAATAACTGGAAATGTTATAAAGCTACATTTAAGTAACTAGAAATAAAAGAAAATAAATTTGGAAAAAAGTTTATTCCTGATAAAATGACAATCTTTATTTCCAATATTGTTTTACGTAAAACTTAATCTAAAATGAAGTAAAATTTTATAAGCGCATGAATTGATAAAATTTAAATCAATACAACATCGTTAATAAATAAATCTTGCTGAAGGACAAGCAGTTTGTCACACTGATAATTTTTTTCATGAGGGCTAATTAGAGCAGGACCTACAGTTTAATGTGGGCTCTGAACAAACATTTATACCTGAAGTGGGATTTGAATCCCCAAACAGTTAAAGCAAAGGCCAAACTACTAATTATTCAGTTGCCAACTTGGATAAAGGACCAGTGAAAAAAATAAGAAAGTTACACATGAATGAAAATTAAAGAGTGATATATGTGTATTTCATTAAACTGTGATTTTGTATTTTTTTTTAATTAATAGCCATATACAATTTTTGGAAGAGTTTGTAGCTTTAAATGCAATTGAAAACCCCAGGACAAAGATAATTTAAATAAATTTTGATAAACATTAGTCATTTATAAACATTAGTGTAAATTATACATGTAGAAGCCAATATATCAGCAAAATTATTTATCTCATAAATCAATATTTTTACTGCAACATTAATCTTATTTTGTAGAACTAGTTATGACTTGCAGAATCAAATAAGCAGGTTAACAGAAGAACTTTACTAAATATAAATGATTCTCAGATACGTATTTTAAATTGCATTATTATTGTTACAAAACAATATTAGCTCTTTAATGAAGTCTACATGTGACTCATAAAATGTAATAAAGAAATCCTATAAAGCATCCACATTTGAAATTTTTAGTAGTTCATAAAGCCAGAATTTAATTTTATAACCAGAAAATAAATATTTGAACAAATTTTTTTAATGAACTTTGCATTTTTAACTGCTTATTTGCATTTTATACACTGAAATGAAAAAACAATTAAAATTATTTGGTGCTTTAAATTAGATATTAATTTTTCATGAATCTATAAGCCGTAATCATTTTCAGAAAAAAAGATAACTTGTTTTCAAATGCAGTAAAGATTTTTGTAATAACCAAAACTATGAAAAGTACTTCAGAAGCACTGATCTAAAGGGAATAATTAAGATCTGCATAATTTTTCAAGCATGTTTCTGCTGAAATTTGAGAATAATTTTAGGAATGTTAAAAACTTAAGTTATGAAAATTTTCATAACATTTACACAATTAACTAAAGTATTATTGTTTTGTATAGCATTGTCTTATTTAATGTAACATTGCTTCTATGTTGTCATGCAAATTAGAAGAAATCTACTATAATGGATTCTACAAGTTGTTGGTAAAGTTTTCAAAGATAAAGTGATTCTAAATAGAATGGGACAAATAGCAAATATTTCACACCCAAAAAATATACATATATGTTTAAACATTCTTAACTCGCCTATGCTTGACATGCTCTAAATATAATACATAAATCAACAAGCAGTTATGGGTTTTCAGAACACAAAGGAAGAACTTATTTATCTAAAAGAGTCTATATTTTATATATATATATCCCAAAAAACTACTTATGTCATGCAAGCCTTTTTTTCCATTTATCCATACAAGAATGTTTTTCATTCAACATTTTATTTTCTGCTCAATTTATGTAAATGCTATTAATATATTAATATTAACTCAAGTTTACACAAGAGGAATATCAGTTGGAGTGTTTCATTTTCTAGAATGTGATAATTAATGATAATTTCTTGCTAGGTGTACAGTGATCAGAAACCAACATTAAATATCTTGAAGTCAGTTAGGACATCATTTTCTCCTTCAGTGAAACATATTAATACCAGCATCACTTTACACCTAACAAGAAATAACATTTTGAACACTTATGCCCAATTTAAAATTCATCACATAAAAATCAGCAGCCCCTGTCATTTACAATACATATTAGAGACAAAGGACACCCTGATTTGAAAAGGATTCATTCATTTATATCTTCTTCAAATGTTATCTACGTACAGCATTTTTCTTACAAATTCATTTTTGAAGAACAGCCCTGTTTTACGTGTGCAACCAGAGTATATATAATGTGTTAATACAATTATAAATAGTTTCACAAAAAGGTTACCTTTAAATAAATTTATAGCATTGCATCCAAGAAAAAAGTAATTTAAATAAAACTTTACAATTTCTCTTCAAATTATTGTCAATTACTTCAATTATTGTCAATTTATTGCAGTTGCATTTGAGAGTAAAGATTATTCTTTTTGCTTGCATAAAAGGGAAATATCATTGCAAAATTAAGTATTGATATTTCTCATTAATGCATGTAATGCAACTTTGGAGATTTTGATTAGTCAATCTATAGTCACTTTTTGCACACAAGAGTTCATTTGACTATGCCATATGCTAATCATTCCAAATCGCTACAAACATCTACGTCTGAAGTGGGAATCAAGCCTGCAAATTACTGAACTGAATCTAACACAAAGGTATTTCTCATGAATCTGTAAAAACACATTTATAAGAAACAAATTCCAGGTGTTTCATGGAATTTTTACTGGAGATGCTGACATTCAAGTGTTGAATAAAAATTGCTCTTCATTTATTATTTTTAGTAAAATATGCCTAATTATGTATATATGATATTTATGTTTTCAAATGATGAGAATAATTATTTGAAAGAAAAGATAAGAATATTTCTGATTTAAAACTAATAACTGTTAAAACTATTAAACGAGTCTTGCTAAAATAGAAAAATCAATTAAGTAATCAAAATTTTTTACGCAAGTTCAATATTTTATATAAAAATGATTTTTTATAATTTTCACATTTGCTTACATGGCTCCTTAATACTAGCAAATTTTAAAAATGCATGAAATATGACTAAAATCAGAAGACTTAAGGAAAACTGAGCATACAAAATGAAAACTTAATAAAAATGCAATTAGTTACATAAAATTTCAAATGAAATGATTTTTCTTATTTTTGTCGATTAATACTATTTAGTTAAAATGCATGGTTTTTTGTTCATTTTCAAACTCTTAAAATTAATCAATCATTACTTATACACATTCCAGACATATCTATTTATTTGATTATTTTAAAAAAAAAACTGCTATATTTTCATATTTTACTAATAATTTGTTTCTCTGAAACTTCACAATGACATGTACTTTACATTGTAACTAACATTAATTTAGAAGTTTATTTGTCATATTCTATCACAGATGTTTAAACTAATTTATATCATCATCAAAGTATTTCCGTGATCTAAAGTTTCATTAAGCAGATGATTGAAGAGATGTTGATTTTTTGTTTTTATTCATCTTAATGTAATGGATATTTTGGCAGTAAGAGAAAACTGCATTAGTTGCAAACTTTGATCTTTGCTAATTATTATACGAACACATCTTGTTCCAGATGCAGATATGAATGGCATGCTTAGAGAACGAACTGTTGATTTCTTAAATTTTCTATTATAAAATTGGTGTTCATAAAACCTACTTTCAACTCAGGCTTGATTCTTGAGAGTAATAAAATTACTTTCCATAAGTGAAACTAATTTGTTTATTTAGTAATTAATAAAATAAAAATAATATTTTTAACAAGTTTAAAACAATCTTCACAATTATACCAAATTCTTGCAGCTGGTTGAAATGATTCTTTAAAAAACAGAACCATGTTCTGATATATTAATTTTAAATGCATTAGATATTGACAAAAAAAGCTTATGCATTTAACTAATATAGCAATGAGCATTTTTCTATTAATTTCTATAATATAAAATCTATTTGCCACCAAATTTGAAACTTAGCCATTTTTCTGATACTTCAGGGATTAATGCAGCGAATATACATTAAAAATAAAGTTTTTGCTAAGTTCAGAAACATTTAGATTATTTATAAACAAAAAATACTTAAATCAGTTTTTTTTACATAGTTAATTTAGCACAATAAATTAATTTATAAATCAACAAGGAAAAAGTGACAATAATTAACATACATACACTTTAAGAATATAATTTTAAATGGACAAAAATATGCTAGATAGAAAAGAAAGCAAATGCAACAAAAATACATTTTTTTTATTTAAGCCAAAGCACTTTCTACATACTTTTTTTATAATTATTTAGATACATAGAAAAACTAATTATTTTTTTTTATTAAACTTGATATATTCTATAACAATGGTTCTTAATTACTATATAAAATTGCTTGATAACAATTACTTGTTCATGTTCTACATTCTTTAATACTTTTACTTACAGCAAAATATTTCCCAAATTTGAATTATACAAAAAATTGCAGAGTTATGCTCTGGATTTAGGCACAGCGTATGTATATCTAATCTTCTAGCTAATTCAGATTTTAAGTAGTCAATTTCTTCATTAACAAGTTATTGCTTCAGTAATGTATTTAAAAATTATATGATCTTTAATGTATTGTTAAAGTTCTTAAAGATTACAATTTTATGAAGGTATGCAAAATGATAATGCTTTTATTTGTCAAATGATAATTCTATTAGGAAAATATAGATGATAGTAACACCTTAAATTTTCCATTATTAGTATAAAAATTTTCCTTTCCAATGAAATTTGCAAATTGCAATCATTTAAATTCTAACTCCTTTTAAAGTTGAATTTAAAAATTAAGTTCAATTTCAATTAACTTACTTTTAACAAAACAAATCTTCAAGAACTGATATGGAACAAAGGCAGATTGATAGATTTGTCAACTCTTGTGGTCAGTTAAAAAATCATATATAAATCACTATTTTCTTTCCATAATGTTTTATACAGAAATGCACGACATCTTTAATAATTGGTAAACCAATCATGTTGAAAAAATTAAATAGAAAGCTATTACATTTTCAGACTAATTTGATAATACTTGTATGATTTTACATCAAAGCCAAACTGGCAACTCATTTTGTTTCTAAAGTCTAGCTTAAATTATATTACTATATTCATTTGCATATATATATTAGATCTATAAAGGTAACCAGAAATTAATATTTTGATTCTTTTTGGTTCATTTCAATGAAATATTAAAAGAAAAGTGGGAAACTGATCATATTTTCTAACATATATGTGTGAGACTAAAGAAACGAATAATATCCAGGAATTAACTCACACAATTCTAGAATCCTGGAAAAATTCTATTTCCAGGAGTTGTACAAACCTGCTAACTTTTTAGCTGCCAATTCAGAACACCATAAATGGGGGAAAACTGGAAATTTTAAAGTAAGACTATTATAATTCAAGTTTTAAGCCACCATAATGAAAATCGGCAATAAAAAGAACAATAGTTTTAAAGTAATCAATTAACTTTTCACAGAGCAAAGAAGGAACCAACATAAAATAGGAAATTTAACTGCACAAATTTCAATTGATGCCTATTTTATCAGCTACCAAAGGATATTTTGTTAAGGAAAATTTATTTAGTAAACAAGAACAAGAAAAAACAGAAATTGTAAATATTTAAAAATATAGAAATTAAATCAAATTATTAATAACACTATTTTTTGATAAGCAAAAAATATATGAATATTACAGTTGCAATATTTTTTTAGAAAATTCTTTATATACAAATTTAAAAAACATACAATTCAACAACAAGTTATGTTCAAAATTTTAACTATGAAATGCTATTGAAATGTAAATACATTTTCATAAACATCTATTAATACACATTTTCATATTGGAATTTCATTTTATCATAAAGGAACTTTGTAAAGATACTGAACTGCTATTTGCAAATTAATACCATTGGAATTTGCAACAATAAAAGAAAAAAATGACTTAAATTACATTGAAAATGCATAATCGTATTGTAAACTTATTTAACGATTGTTCAGTGTGTTGAATCATTTCCAGATTTATCACAGAACAATATTGTATTTCAAGTACAAGATAAATGCATTAAATTGAATTCTTGTTTTGGTGTAGACTTGTTACTTATATTAACAAATTAAAGTTATCCAAATGCTTGTATAAACATGCAATTTCTTAAGCAAATCAGTACAAAATATTTAAATATGAACCATCAACCTAAAAATTTCATACAACTTAACATTCAATCAAGGTCATTACTTTCAAACAAAAACTACAAACAATCCCATCATGACTTCAAAGTTTCCAACATCTTAAGCATTCAACTAATATGCCTGTTTGAATTTATATGTATAATTCAAATACAACACAATATTATGTCAACACATAGTTAGATTCAAAATTCTTTTTCAGAATTCTATACCAAAAGGATTATTCTTATGTAGGTTCAATTTGTTCCCAGGAGAATATTATAAAAATTTCAGTTTAAAAAAAAATTCAATCCATTTTCTATTTTTAATTGTAGCAGATATAATCTCCATTCATTCCATAACCATTATTTAGTACTTGCATAGTAATAAAACAAGTTTAAATTTATTAATTGCTAAGCTTCAAATCAATAAAACATTTCTGCTACTTTCAGCAAATATGAAGATTAATTGATTAATGGTGATTTAAAAGAATTATGTACACAAATCAAACAATTTTAGTATAACTATAACTTAATTTGCAATTAATCACATTGAATGTAATCAGTTTAATTGTGATATTCATGGGATATATTATCATTAAATGAATACAAATATAAAAAAATGGATTAATATTTGTTAAAGCAAACAAATACAAATCCTGTTTTAATAAAAATTAATTTTTACTTAAAACTTTTAAATAGCACTTATAGCATTAAGAACAATTTTAGCATTATAAAAATCTATATAATATTCACTTCTTAATCGATAACATTCAATTCTTAAATAAACCTGTATTTTTTAGTATGCTTTTATATCAAGGCAATTCTGTTATGAGAAAAGTCACAGAAAGTAATACTTTAACTAAGTAATAAAATAACGGTTATTTCTTAAGTTTATCAGAAAGAAGGTCCATTGATACTGAAGTTAATGCTTATTATTAAAAACCACAAAATAATGAAATAAATATTAATGAAATTTTAAGCACTTTATCAAAAATATTAAGAGGCAGGAATTTATTCATAAAAAAAACTTATTATTGAACTGAAAATCTTAATAAATAGTATTCAAAGAAGTGTTTATATCTCATTTGCATTCAATAATTTTAAGTTCAAAATAAATGAGAGTGGTTTCAAGGGGTTTGTAAAAGCAATAAAAATATGAATAATAATCAAAAGATTAGAGCCCTGATTAACAATAAATTGCATAATGAAACTATGAATATTTTCATGAAACATAGTTTATTTTAAAATTTGTTTAACATTGTTCGTAAAGGGAACAATTCAAGAATGAAAATCACATTGTCTAGGAATCTCATTTACGCATATAATACAAAAAGGAAAATATGCAAAATATGTTTCTAAATAGAAAGTAAATATGCACAAACAAATGTATGAAGAAAATAATTCTTTTGTTCAGAATTCAGTGTGGCAAAAAGAGGTGGAAAATAATTTTCAAAGGAACAATTTTCACTTAAGATTGATTGTACTTCCCCAACATACAGATTGGAGAAATTTTTATTTTAATTTTAGTAAAAAAATGAATAAACATTTGAACTAATGTACAAATAGAAATTAAATATCTTGACTGTTACTTAAATTATAGGAAAAGCAAACTGATTACAAAACTAAAGACAAAGTTGACTAATATTTAAAAATTTAGAGGTTAATTTCAAAGTATATCTTTGAAAACAGATTTTTCATATTCAATATATATATATATGTGTGTGTGTGTGTGTGTGTGTGTGGAGGCAGCAAGTATTAAGATGATGTCATGAAGTTGAGTAGCGTCATCTGGCATTCCATATCTCACATACATTTATACTCTTCATAACTAAATGTTTTATAGAAAAGTTGTGCTTTTTAAGTATATGTATATATAGTATAGTTATAAATATAATAAACATGCATATTTGTATAATCAATCACATGCAGAACAAGAATCATTTAACAAACAAAACATATTTAAGTGTACACAATACATACATATACAAATAAGAAATTTTAAGATAAAAATATACTTAAAATAAATACAGCTCCTTATTTAAAGCAAGCTTTCATAATTACCAGATGTAAGACAACACTATAAATAATTTCAGAACATTACAATAAACTTTTATGCAAAATAATGTAAGGTATTTCAGTTATTAATTGTAAGATCGGAAAATAATACTTTAAATTTAATACTAAGTACATCAAATATTTCAATACAATGTTAAAATTTATCTAAACATAGATATATGAATGCTTTATGTAAAATGTTAAAATGAAGATTTGAATAAAGCACAATATCATTTAATAATTATAAGTGCTTTAAGTATGGCTTTGTTTATTCTCAGGAATGAATGATATATA
The DNA here is from genome assembly GCA_026290005.1 of Latrodectus geometricus. Lineage (NCBI taxonomy): Eukaryota > Metazoa > Arthropoda > Arachnida > Araneae > Theridiidae > Latrodectus > Latrodectus geometricus. The sequence goes on from JAPDSC010067739.1 coordinate 767,014, forward strand.
AAGTTTGAAAAAATAAATAATCAGCCTTAAGTAGATATGTTTTAGATCAGATTTTACTTTTTATACTGCACAGAAACTGTTTCTAACTGCATTTCCTTTCACATAACATTTAAATTGTGTACAAGTTACTTTTGCTTTTTAAAATTTTCCAATAAATAATTTTAAGACAAAAAAAAAAAATGATCAAAATAGAACCATCTATAACCTTAGCGTCAATAACTAAATGCTTCCCTGTACGCTAAATGACCGGGTACAGGAGTACTCACATTTAATTTCAAAAGCAAAACATTTCAATCTTTTTCTACCACCCCTTCTATTTAAATGGTACAGATTTTTACACTCCCTTCCAGCAACCTTGGCGAAATATTTTTACAGAAAAACAAAACTGCTCATTTTTCACACGTTTTATGCATATGTTTCACGTTGAATTCCTTGTTGTGGATAGTTTTCTGCCCCGTGTGGTGGCCAGGGGTAAGAATCTACCCCAATATTGTCCATGCATGTCGTAAAAGGTGACTAAAATGGGTACCCAGTGACCGGGAGTATAACTGGTCACCCTGCTCCTGGGGATTATATCAAGGGACTGTTCCTCCAGGTTGGGGTTTGGGCGTGGGGCTGACAACCCCACTTGAAAAAATCCTCACCAATTATGAAACTGAAAAAATATGAAACCGGAGTGCTTTCTCTGAGACGACATAGAAAATGTTTAAGGGATTTGAGACTCGGATGTTGGAATGTTCATTTATTGTATAGAAGTAAGCCTCAACACGCACTTATTGAACAAATAAATTTATACAGGCAAGATATCCTTGTCATTCAGAAGGGGCGTTGGCTTGGAGAGGTAGTTTTGGAGAATAAAATCTATACTGAATTTTACAATTGTGATCTGCACAAGCAGATTTTTAATACAGGATTTGTTGTAAACAGGAAAAAAAATTAAACACCTTATTGTAAATTTTAAGGCGAAAACAAGTAAGATAAGCAAAATTAGAATAAAAGATGTGTTTAAAAACTACAGTGTTATATTTGTTCATGCACCAACAGAAAAAAAGAGTGATGAGCTGAAGGATCTTTTTACTGCAATTTAGATGCCCTCTACTGTGAATGCTCTCAGGGTGACATCAAACTTTAATGCGAAAATTGAAAAGGAAAACGTTTTCTAACCCACCATTGGATATCATAGACTACACTCAATTTCTAGTGAAAATGGCATCAAGCTTATTGATTTTGCGGTCAACATGATATGGTTTTGGAAAGTACCCTGTTCCAACACAAAAACATACATAAAAGAACATGGAGATCACCCGATAGCTCTACTTTTAATCAGATTGACCACATTCTGAATTACGCCCATCACTTCTCTAACCTTTTGGATGTTAAGTCCTTCTATGGGGGCCAATAACAATTCTGACCACTATTTGGTTGTGGTGAAAATAAGAGCTAAAATTTCAACATTCACTAGTAAAAGCATAAAAAAATGAGGGCAGATTTAGCTGCTCCAAGCTTAACAATCTGAAGATTAGAAAATAATTTGCAGGAAAGTTGAATCACAAAATTCAGGACAGAACTGGCTGATCCCACTGGTATTAAAGACCAATGGCTACTTGTATATGAAGCTATCCTTACCACTGCTGGTCAGGTTTTGGGAAAAGCACAGAAGAATTCTAAAAAAGACTGGTTTGATGACGAGTGCAAAGTAGCAACTGATCTTAAAAATAAAGGTTATCGAAATAAGCATCAGGAAAGATTCACCAGAAGATTACAAAGCCATTGGCAAAGATAAAAAAAAAAGGATTCACAAAGCGAAAAAGTGACTATTTTTTTAAGAGTTCGTCATAGATGCTGAGCATCTAAAAAGTAGCAACGAAAGCAGAGCTCTCTATAAGATAATTAATAGTAATTCTATAAGATAAAAAATAGTTAATTCTCAGTAACCCCACAGAAATATGTCAGAGATATGGAATATTTTTCTGACCTTCTTAACACCTTCCATTCTGTAAATGCAGCTATAGTGCCCCAACAAAACCATCAAGACACTCAGCCTGTTTGGATAACCCCACCTGTTTGGGATAAAGTTGAACTGGCTGTTAAGACATTAACGCTAAACAAGGCCTTTAGTCCTGATGGAATTCCAGCTAAACTGTACAGGCATGGAGGAAGACTGCTAATGGAACAAATTCATAAAATTCTCTTTATCTGAAACGATGAAGTTCTACCCTCTGATTGGACCCTTGCCATCAATTGTCCAATCCACAAAAAGAAAGATTCTACAAACTGTGGTAACTACCGAGATATTACCCTCCTAAACTGCATCTATAAAATTTTCTCTACAATCTTCAACAGAATTTCTACATTGATTGATAATGTAGTAGGAGGATATCAATGCAGGTTCAGGAAGGGTATGTCCACTTCTAAACAAATCTTTAATCTACGTCAAACACTGGAAAAAGCTAGAGAGTTCACTATTGATCTACACTATTTATTTATTGATTTCAAATCAGTCTATGACAGTATTGATCGTGAATACTTACTTGTAGCTCTTCAAGAGCTAGGTATGCCAAGTAAATATGTGCAGCTTATCAAATCGACTCTGACTTGTACTCATTCTTGCATAAAGCTAACAGGTAGTCTCACAGACTACTTTGAAATTGAAGATGGGGTGAGGCAGGGTGATGCCCTTGCGTGTCTTCTGTTTAACTTTGCTCTCGAGTGGATCATTCGCAATTCTGGCATTAACACAAGGGCCACTCTATTTTCACTAAATCTGTATAAATCCTGACTTATGCCAACGATTTAGTCATAATTGCAAGAACAAAAAGCGCCTTAATAGAGGCTTTCAGCTCGCTCAAGATATCTACAGAAAAAAATGCATCTTAACATTAATGCAGACATAATCAAATATATCTTGGTGGTGAAATCATCTATGAGCCCTGGAACCTTTCAAGTTGAAAATCTTAGGGTTGAACTGGTTGACAATTTTACATAATTAGGTTCAAACATTTAACCTCATAAAGACATAAGTAAAGAGAACAATTCTTGCTGCTTATATGGACTGAGAACTTTATTAAAATTGAAATTGATCAAAAGATCTAAAAATATTACACTATACAAAACCATTGTAAGACCTGTTCTCATTTATAGTTGTTAAACTTGGACACTAACAAAGATTCGGTCATATCAACTTGTAATATTTGAACAAAAAATCCTAAGATAAATTTTTGGTGCTGTAAATGAGAATGGAGTTTGGAGGCACAGATACAATATCGAGCTCTACATACTTTTTAAGGAAGCTGACATCGTCAATTATATTAAAATATGTCACTTGAAATTTGAGGGCCATATCTTCCAATTGGACCCCTCATCTTAGACTTCAAGAGCTTTTAATTATAGGCCCATTGCAAACAGATCTAAGGGTTGGCCCAAACTTAGATGGACTGGTAGTGTAGAGGAGGACTTTCAAGTAATGAAAGTGACAAATTGGAAAACTGTAGTCTCCCAATTGGTTAGGTTTTGCGGTGCAAGGTCCAAAAAGGACATGCTGCATTGTCTCCTAAAGAGCACAATGGAGGAGTGTTCTGAGGAAGACCCTGGCCCACCCCGGGCTGTCGTGCTGAAGAAAAAGGAGCATTTTCTTTATATTATAATTTATCACATGCTTTGGTACTGAATTATTAATTATTTATATAAATTATTAAGCAAATTTACTGGCAAAAAATGTAGGAATTATCTGCAAGACAATACACAAGGTAATGCATATTTATATTTCTTAGACTTGATGCAGTTTCAATGTACCCAGTGACAAATGTTGTGATCAGAATATTAATGATGAGATTAATATGCCTGGATGAAATGATACCCATGAAAAAAATTTCAGATGATTATGAAGGTATTTTTAAAACTTTTATAATAAAATATTTAATACTACCTATTTTGTAAAAAAACACCTTAGCACTGCACACGGTAATGTAAGTAAAATACACTGTACTTAATTACTTTGAAATTTTCGTATGTTCGAAGCATATATAATTTTTTTTCTTATTTACTGTTTTAAACCATGATGATAGAAAAATCAACAATGACAGCACTAACGACAGTGATTCTTCCAAAGATATTGGTAACTCCGTTCAATACATTTCAAGCCAAAGGTGGGATTGTTTGTGAAAGATGTGAGCCACACAAATCAACACAAAACTTATGCATTTGAAAGTATCACGAATAGATATTTACTGATGAAATATTTAGGCATACAAACCAAAAGGCTACTACTGTTTATGACAAATATAATCGAGACAATCCACACATGCAACAACTAACATGGAAGAAACTGAGAGCTGAAGAATTTCATGCTTTTATTGGGATTCTACTAACAGCAAGTACTAACAATTCCAACAATGATGATACAATCGAAATGAGGAAAACAACTTCATATCCACTTTACAGAGCAATTATGAGCATAAATAGATTTTGGAATATTCTTCGATTTATCAGATTTGATTATCAAATTACACACGGTGTGACTTGAAAACGATAAAGCAACTGCAATTCACGATCTCTGGATATTGATAAATAATAACTTACAAAAAATGTATAAAACATCTGAAAATGTGACAGTAGATGAACAATTGTTTCCTTATCATGGTAAAACTTGGATTTACCTAGTTTATACCAAATAAGCCTGCAAAGTACAGTATAAAAGTATGGCAGATATGCGATACCATTAACCTTTATTTTTCCTCGGGTCAATTGTACACCAGAAAATCCAAAAGATAATGTGTAGTCAATCAAAGTGAGCAGGTTATAAAAGACCTGGCAGCTCCCTACAAACACTGGCAAAAACATCACAATGGATTATTTTTTCAAGTCACTCTTTTAGGCTCAAGTTGTGTTGTCATGGCATCTGACAATAGTAGGTACTCTAAAAAGGAACAAAAAGTATATTCCAACTGAAATGTTACTGTATAACACACAAGATCCCCAAAGTTTTTTTATTCAGATTGAATGGTTATGTTACAATATGTTTACATGTTCCTAAGAAAAAAGATGTTATGTTGCTTTCTACTTTACATCATGATAAAAGCACTTCTGGAGCCTGCCAGATATCATTGCATTTTACAACAAAACAAAATATGGTGTTGACATGATGAATCAAATGCTTCAAAAATATACATCTTGGAGATACAAAGAGATGGCTACTTGCAATTTTTATTCAAAGTTTTGGATACATCAGCTCTAGCTGCCTATATTATATATAAGGCTAATGTTGTTATTCATTTTCCGCTTATTTTTGCACTAATTCGGTGAAAACTTATGCCTTCCAACAATTCAGGAACGACCAATAAATATTCAAGCCACATCAGAAACAGATCAGGCATAGAAAGCATTCTGAAAACCTCAATGTACCTCGATGATACTGTCCACCTCCAAAAGTATCACAGACTTTCTGGTATGTGATTCAACTGGAAGAAAGCAAGTTGTTGGGAGTTTGCCAAATGTGTCGATTCGCTCCCAAGAAGCTTTGTAAAAAAACTAGAAAATCACGCAAATCTTGTGAAAACCAGTTTGTGATTAGCATTCAATCACAATATGCCAATGTAAAGCATGCGCTGAAACAACTTTTTTCTCACGTGTTCTCCAACATAAATTTTTTTATAATTATATTTGTCAAAATAATAATAAGCAAAAATAATATATGTTGATGAGTAATTTTTTCTATAATCATACTTTTCAAGGTAATAATAAGTGATAATAATTAGTAATTATATTAAATAAAATTGATTTTTTATATTTGCCATAGTAACAATCAAACCTTTCCATGTAATGGGTACCCAGATATGGAAAAATCATATAAGAAAGTTTAATGTAAAAAAAAAAAAAAAAAAAAAAAAAACCACCAAAAATGTTTCCAAAAAATGGTTACAATTATATGTCTAGTTCAGATTCATGTAAATAATGAGGATTCAATATTGCCAAGGTTTGTTTAGAAATGATAAAAATTACGAAAACACACGTAAAAAAATAACTGGGTACCCGATCATTAATGCTAGGGTTAAAAGTTTTTTGGTTTTTCAAAGTGCAAATTTCATTTACTTATAATTAAACGTAAATTTTTTATACCTTATCATGATACATTTAATTATGAAGGAAATTACTATAACGTGAAATATGTAAATCAGAAAAGTCTAATATTTTAAATATTTACCAATCCAAATGACGAAATTATTTAAATATATATTAATTAGTAACATAAAAATAATCATCTTATTAGGACTTTATTACATACATTTATTTGAATAAATAATATATTGACAATTTTTCCTAAATTTAGTAGAACTAATTTTTAAGGATATTTGGAACTATCTAAACTGTTTTAGTATTTTTATTAATTTTTGGTCCACGAAAAAATACTTAAAAGTCAGATTTGTTTTACCTGAATAATATTCTGAATATTTGTTATATTTTAATAAAAAATATTTTACAAAAATATAATTAGTTAGCATAACAGGATGCCAGTCTTCTGATATAAATGTAAATATTTATATAAAAAAATAAATCTTAGAAATATATTTTTTACAATAATTTTAAACACATTATAGCATTTATACGACTATTTATTACTGATAACAATTTAAGTCATAAGAAAACATTTTTAAAGTTCAGATTTAAAACTAATTGTGCAATAAGTTTACATTGAATTACACTATATGTATAAAAAATATTTTAACAAATCAATGTTTCTATTGTGTGTTGATTTTACACGTAAAATCTTTATACAGTGTGAATATAGTAGTATTTTTGTTAATATAATTCAAATATTCATTAATATTTATGAAAATATTCTATTTTCAAAAAAATATTTTTTACATGACTATTAAATTGGGTATAAAACTAGCAAATATTTCAAACTTTTCACAAACTGGAAATAAATTCTATTATTTCTACTTAAACCCATTTAACTACAAAATAAATTGTAAATTTTGAGATCCTTTATTTGTTTGATCCCAGTTTAAGAATATGAAGCAAATTAGTCTGTTGCAAGAGTGATGATGCTAACAGACACAGCAGAGTAAAATTAATAATTACAGATTCTCAATACTATTAGTAGAAAAGATAAATGCTATTAAGCTTATTATAGAGATAAAGAATATAATTCTTTGGATAACAAGAAAAAATTACCTTAATGAATTTCTTTATAATTTAAGTTTTCAATTTATTATTTTTCAATTATTTCAATTAAGTTTTCAAATTTTAGAAACTAAAAGCAAATTTTACATTGCAACATTTTATACAGCAAATCAAAATTTGCTGCAAACGTAATCATTCATAAGAGTTAGGGCAGAAATTAAGATATTAATTATAAAGCAAACTTAGAAATTAAAGTCAGGAAACATAATTATTTTTTAGGAAAAATATACAAATTTAACTACAATGATTTTTATGTTTCACAATTAATATCTTAATTGTTTTGGTAATGAAATTGAAATAAATTAAATTACATACCAAATGTACAGGACAAAAAATATTAGCAGTTGAAAATAATAAGTTTAAATTTTTTTGAACATATAATGCAATTCATTGCCTATTAATATTTATCCAACAGTGAAATATTTTGAAAATGAAGGAACATATCATTTTCTAAAATTTAAGTACCTTTCTTAAAAAATCTTTTATTCTTTTCTTTTAAAACTAAGTGGTTCATTTAGTTCATTGTCAAAGGCCATTTTTTTGCACACAAGGCTAATTAGACCAGGACCTATGATTTAAAGTGGATTCGGAACCACTATAAACATCCAAACTTGAGATCAGATTCAAATCCACAGACTGTTGAACTTAAGGCAAGAGAATTAACCATTTAGCTGACATCTTGGCTTAAAAACTAATTTAGATTGATTGATTAGCACTACACAGTAATTTTTTGCACATGAAGGCTAATTCAATGGGATCTGCAAACTAAAGCAGATTGCAAGCCTATAAAAACATCAACCTTCTGAGGTGCTGAATCAGTGCTTAAACAAAAATATTCAATTGTCAGCTCAGAAATTTGATAACTTTTTGCATTATTTGAATGCATTTAAAACAGAACTAAAAGTTTTTCCACAAGTGCATAAATTTGAAATTCACAATTTAGCAAATTTTTCTGATGATAATGAATATTTAACTTATTGAAACTTATACTGTTAACAAAAGAGAAGGATTTATACAATTTTTTCTGTAACAGGTGAAATGAAAGTATATTTTTGATTTCTCATTCTACTTTAACATTTTTACGCAAGAACTAATTTGGATACAGTATTTGATGTGCCCAAACCAGAAGCTTTTTTCTGTTTTTCAGAAAAGTTAAAAAGAATGAAAAGTGATAAGAGTATTTAGATGAGTAATGAAAATACAAATATTCAAGTTACATATTAAAGCATGCAATTTAAAACTGAGGATTTAAATATCAATCAGTAAACTAAATAATGCAGAATGGTCAGTTAAAGTAATTAAAGTACTCATATAAAATTTCTAATTTGTATAAGACTTCATAATAAATCAAAGTTTATCAATTTGAATTTGTATCAACAAAGATTGAAGGACTTTTTAGATTTCATAAGTAAATGATGCATTTAACATAATGATAAGCCAATTAGACTTTTACTACAATCAAATATGAGTAAAATTATATCAGTATCAAAAGTTTATGTTTTAACCCTGGAGCTTGAATAAATTAAACAGGACTTTAAACTTCGCAGCTAATCAAAAAACATTCATGTATGTGCCACAAGAAAAATATTTTTTATGAGAAAAATATCATTTTGAAGCTCATCATAAAGATAAATCATTTTAACCCTTCTAGAAGTCATTAGTGAAACTATTTATATTATTATAAAAATTAAAAATAATTTACATATTTATTTGCTATGTGTTAACTGTGATATAGAATAAGAACTTTTAATTAATTGTAAAGAGTTTATGTTAAGTCAAAACAATAATAAATGTAAAACTGCCTGAAAAATAAAATAACAGCAATGTTTTCTTAAAATTTTAAATAAAAATAAAATTTCTGCCACTAACTCAAATATTTGATTTAAAACAGTGATGATAACTGACAGTAACAAAATTCATTTTGGCCTGCTATGGCTAACAGAAGAAAAAAAAGGAGCTTAATAATGTTAATAGTACAAATTAAAATTAATATAATTTAAAAAGTAATTAAAATTTCAATTAAAGTTATTCAACAAACTGTTTTTTTATTTATTTATACAAGAAATATTTTGAATTCAACACTAATGCATAAATAAAAAGTTAATTTATGTATACATGTTGGTTCTATGATAAATTTATTAGGTAATATAAAATTTTATATAAGAAATTTTACTTCTCCAAAACTTTCATAAATTTCTTAATTTTAAAATTTTTCAGCAACATCAACATTTTAAAGCATAATGAAACATGAGACCAATTTCTGGAAAATAAGGAGAATTATTTCAACAAACACTGAAAGAAATACTGAATCTGAATTCTATTAGTACGCAATGACATGAGTTTGTTCCAAAAGTAAATTTAACCTATCCTGTGATGAAGTATTTAATCTATAATTTGAAATAAGTATAAACATAAAATTAATTCTACTTTTTTATATTTCCTATAGCATATTGGTAATGCTTTTAAAACCATCTTACTACTTTAAATTACAATTATTATTAAATTATTTTCAATTGCACTTTCTGTAAAAATTACATTTAAGAAAGTTAAAAGTTACTTAGAATAAATTTCAGAGCACACAAACCATGTTTGATTTTGACACTAAAAGATATCAAAACTATTATCATTCAAAAAACAAGAAACATGTAAATATGTAGCAAATTTATAAATTAAAAATTTTTTTTTTGCATAGTACATAAAAGAAGTTTAGAAGTATAAAAATAATCAAAAATAAGTCTTATTAATGTTGCTTTAATGTTGCAAGTACTAACCTTGGATTATACATGCAAATAGTATATACAGAATGGCAAATGTCATAATTTAGAAGGCAACTATAAATATATTGTAATCCTAGATAATTTAATCTGAGCTATTTACTGAGTTTGACAAATTGGTAGATGCCAAAGAAACAAGAATTTGCTGAAAATCAGCCAATTCTTGTACTAATGCCTCTGATTCTAAATTATTACTAGAAAAATTTTTTGTGGTGGCACATGTCTCATTAGAAACACCCACCTGAGTCTCATCTTTATCTGTAGGAGTAGTTCCACCAGTTGGTTCATCAGAACTTGTTTTTTGTGGTGTTAGAAAACGAGAGAGTACACTAGACCTTGGAGGATTCTTTTCAACAGAACTGTCAGGTGCAACATCTGATCTTGGAGGAACAGGTGGTTTTGAACCAGTCTCTTTCCTATGAAGAGCTTGTGGTGGTAAAATTGGTTTATTTGGAGGAATAGGTGGAGGAGCACCTCTACCTATAGGCAACTTTTTAGCATTTACTGCATTAGCAACAACTGCTGTTCCAGGTTTAGGTACAGTTACAGAAGTTGAAACTTTTATACCACTAGACACTTTAGCATTTGGTTGTAAATTTGAATCCCCTATTACTTTTTCACTGTCTGGAGGCGATAATGGACTTTCAGCATATTGAGGTACAGGTGCAACAACTTGTAACAAAGTTCCAACATTCTCTGAAGCTGAAGGAGATATTAAAGGTGCAGGTGAGCCAGGTTTTACTGGTTTGGAAGTAGTTTTAAAACCAACAGCTGATAAAGGAGGACTACATAACGGTGATAAAATAGTACTTGATGTAGATGTTGGTTTAGGTGCTCCAATTTTTGAAGGTGCTTGAGGGATGAGACCTAAGGGCTTAGCAGGTGTAGCAGGAGCTGGTCCAGTTTTTGGACAAACAGCACGAGCAAGGCCTCGAGGTGGGCTAACAGTGGGTGATATAGTTGGTACTGCACGAATTGGTGCTGTTGAAACCATGGTAACAATAGTGCTTCTAACACCTTCTCCCAATTGAGCTTGAGAATTAAGACTAGAAGTTGACTGTTTTTGTAAAGATTCAACTGTTTCCTGTAACTTTTGTACTTCAAGAGTAAGTTCATTATTTTTTGCTTCAAGCTCATTCAGCTCGGCTTTATATTGTTCTCGTTCTATCTCAAATTCACAAAGCTGTCTCTCAAGCTCTGCTTCCATTTGTAATGACTTTTTGCTCTCTTCTTCCAAACCATCCACCATATCAGCAATCCTTCCTTTCTCATCACAAAGAATCTACAAAAAGTTATGCAAAATATGAAAAACATCACAACAATCAGTATTTTATTTATGTACAAGTGAGTAAGCATTGAACACAAGTGAGTAAACATTATTAAGAGATGCAGTTTAAAAACGTGGCAAAAATTCAGTGAAATATAATGTTTTCAGTTACAGGGTAAAGAAGAAGATAAATAACTATGGAGTAAACTGATAAGTGTCCATTTAGATTGAACTATCAAACTCTAATATAAAGAGCATGGTTTCAAATTAAATAACTATTTGACATAATATTTCAAACTGTATTTTATACAATTTAAATTTCTAAGACAATTAAGGTACAGGTTATAAAACATTTTCAAGCAATGAGAACCAATCCATCTTTTCAAACAAAATGAATTTGAAAATTGGCAGAACAGAAAGAAAAAATAAATCCAGAATTACACCAGAACTCAGGAATAGAAAAAGGAATTATAAAGACTAAAAACTAGATAGTTGATTGATGGTAAATTTCAATGTCGAGAATTTAACAAATCTATACAGATAGATTAAATTATTTAACATAGTGTTTATATACCATTAAAAACTAGTATGTGCATATAGCTTGATTTAATAATAAATCCAACACAATTTTCTTAAAATAAGAAAGTAAAAAAACTTCTTTTAAGAAAAATGGTATTTAAAACTTAACCATTCTTTAAGAGATTGTTTAATAGTTGCATTTAAAAAGACAGTGAAGTAAAATAACAGATCCTCTCTATATAAACTTCTTAAGGCATCACCCATACTAGAGAGTTACACCTAAACTCCATTAAAGGGATATAAGACTTTATTAATAAAGTGAGTGACCCGAGCAACTGGAACTAGGAAACATTGGGTTTGGAGTTTGTGGTACAAAATGCTGATTAAAACAGAAGCACCCAATGACATACAAACCCAAATTTAAAAAGAAGTGATTCAAAATAATCAACAAACACCAATAAATTACAGAAAAAAAGCATTCACTAATAAAACAATGCTGTTAGTGGTTATACAGCAGGTTAATGATATAAACTGCAACATCATCCTGATAATTAATATATACAGTCACATCTTGCTGACTTTACCCAATATAACAGATTAATATGGTCAAATATGTTAATGTTATTGAAAGAAGAAAATTCTTTTAGCTGTGTGTAACTTTAAATTGATGCATGTGTTCTTCAGAAATGATCATTTGCCCCTGACCATAAAAAATAAATGTGTTTCTATAGTTATCCATTTATTTTGTAAAGAAATAAAAATGTTACAATAATTTGATCAATCATACACATAGTCATTTACAATCATTTACACATAGTTCATAATCATTTGCATAGTTTGGAAACCGAAATCCAATTTAAAGTGCACAAGCAATAAAGCAAGTTTCACAAAATACAGTTTTAAAAGCTGAACATTTTTTGTAAGAAACATGATTAAGCAAAAATAATTAGTAATATGGAAAAAAAGGCTTTTGTAATAAATATTAACAAAGTTTCTGAAAGAATGCTTTTTCAACAAGTTCTTTATTTCTCCTCTTAACAGACAGGCCAACACACGTCTCTCCTGACTTGCAATTGGACATTTAAAAAGTCTCACATATTTTAAGTATGGCAAGTTTTCTTCTTTGCCCTGTATGTCAGCAAGAACAGGGATAACCTCAGCATATCTTGGACTAGACTGGGAAATTGTTCACTTCTATTAGACTTCATTAAAGCCAACAATGTCATTGAGAGATTAGAAATAACAATATGTATACATATACATATGTCAAATGAATTGAAAAACATAGTTTAATAATGAATGGGTTCACTTTATCAGTTTTTAAAATGTCCATATTATTCAAAGCATTCTCTAATGTGCTTAACTTTGGATATACAGATTATTTTAAAATACTATATTTAAAAGTTAAATTCATGACAGCGTTATAGAGCTTTGCATGAAGATAAGAGTGGAAATTTGAATATCAATTTGTAGCAATTTTCAGGAAGCTGATTAACAACCTAAAAAACTATCACAGAAACTTAATTGGTTATTGAAAATTTACTTCAATAAAATCATGTATAAATTTTTGTTTTAAAATGTCTTAATTTAAGAAAAGAAACAATAAAAAGAAAAATATTTTGTAGGCACCATCTTCTTCAACAATATAATTTTAGAAATTTACTAACAATCCTTCAAATACATACAGTCCCAATGCAATACTTACATTTCCAAACAATATACGAGTTACATAATATTTAAGGAAACTACAAACCTTTAACAAAATACAGAAAATAAAAAAAAAAATTAAATATATTTGAAAATTAAATTTTTATAAGGAACGCAAAATTTATCTCAGTTAAAACTAGAACGAGACTTTATAATTAGAAAAATCAAAAAATTATCCATGTTAAATGCCTATTAAGTACATCTTTGATGCACATATGAAGCTAGACATGTATTGAATCAAGGTATACCAGTATTTTAAATAAAATAATATTTTATTAAAATATTGGTATACTTTGCTAACAAAATTCAAAATAAAACTAACATTTCAAGCAAAAAGGAAACAATAATATTCTTAGTGTGAGATACTTTATTTGTAAATAAAAAAAATGAAAAAGAATAAAATTGGCATATCCTATTAAATATTCTACACGAAGGGTACAGAGAATTCAATGAAAATAAAGGTAAGATGATCAAATATAATAAAAGTATTCACCTGAGATAACCTGTCACATTTTTGTTTTTCCTCAGCATAGCGATAAATTAATCGCTTGCGCTCAGCTAATAGTACTAAGATCATTTGTTTTTGCCTCAGTCTTTCTTGTTCCAATGTTTCAGTCAAAACTTTTATGTCTTTTTCCATACATCTATTTTGCTGACGTTCAAATTCATTTTCTTGATGCAGGCGCTCGCGTTCTTTTTCTAATAAGTATGTCACATCATCACCTTGAGCTGTATCTTGAGCATGCTTTCGCTTTTCCTCTTCTAATTCAGAAAGAAGCTATAAAGACAAAGAATATTTTCAAAGAAAGACAAGATTAAAAATAAATATACTTACTTAGGTAAAAGAAAGACTATTTAAAGAGGACCCTTAAAACATTCACAAAATAAGAAAATAAAATTTAGAAAACAAATGAAATGTTTATGAAATCGAAGAAAATGTTATTTTTAATCAACTGATTATAAAATTGAAATCTCAATACTTTTTTACAAGTTGAATTGATTGCATCTTCAAGAATATGCTTATTCAATTAAGAACATTAACTATTGAATTTTGAAACATGTGAAATCTACATCTTTTTACTTTTCTAACATCAACAGTAGACCAAGTTGAATGAAAATATTATATAACCCATAACTTTGAATTTCTTCAAACTAAATTTTAAAATTAAAAAAAAATGCAAACATTCATCACACATTAACAAAGAATTTGCATAACACAAATTAATAACTTATACTACAAACTTTGTTAATATAAAATAAGCTAAATAAAAATAAAAACGATTTTCTTGAACTAGCAGGTAAAATTACACCCTTTTTTTTAATTATTCCCATAAACTAAATAAAGGAATAATTTTACCTATCATAAGAAGTATTAAAATCAAAATATTTTCACGGCTTTATGTAGATATGGAAAAACTAATTTCTTCATTTTCATTTCATTAAACATTTGTTCACATTTTGCATTATTGAGAAATATAAATATGATGTACAGAAATGTAATTATATTTTAGACTACTATCAGCTCATTGTTTCACAGTAACAATCAAGACACCATTCGTCAAGTCTATTATTTTAAGTTCATAACAATTAATAGAGTATAATTTGTCAATAAAATATTGAATTTAAAAAATATATATATCTTGTTTCAATTTGAGTATTTTTCAGAAGATCTCTATGTAAATGAAGGTTTTTAATGTAACCATCAGCAGCAGTGAAATATTTTGTAACAAATGTAAAATTTGCTAAGACATCTAATGAATTCCTTTGGATTATTTTTAATATGACCAGTATCTTGTTTAAGACTACAAGTTCACAATTTAATTAAAGGTAGAATGAATATAACTGAAAAAATTAAATTTATGATAAATTACTAGATATTTAAGCATATAAAGATTTGTAATAAAAAATGAAATTCACCTTTTCACAACGATGTTCTGCATCTTGTAGCTGCTGTTTTAAATTATTTTGAGCTGCTTTATACTGTTTCAAGAAATTTTCTAATTGTGATAGCTGCATCCCATACAAATTTTTGATAGCTGATTCATCAAAAGTAGCATCAAATGCTCCTAAGCAATCTCGCTGTAAAGCTGCCCATGGGTCATTAGCAGTAGCTTTCCGTTTTGGATATAACAATTGTTTCACTTGTTCAGCCTTGAGAAAAAAAACTTTTTATATTTTTAATAGACAAAAAATAAAAAAATTTCTACTGCGTTCCAACTTCATTATATTCAAACATGTATGTATAAAATATGGAATTAATTAAGAAATTGGAATTCAAAATCTAAACTAAAATAGAATTTCAAAATTTAGAAAAAATATCCTCTTTTTAAATTAATTAAATTTCTAAAAAATAAGTAAATATTAAATTATTTTTTAAGGAAATCATAGCTATTAATTTTATTGATAGTTACTTATCAGTTATGCAAATATCAAAAATTGTTTTTCTTTCAGTAGAGTTAAAATACTCTTTTTGCATTTTTTAATTTGAATTTCTACTTCAGTAATGACCACATTTGTATATTATTTAATAAATTAAACGCTGCACAAATATTTGGTTTTTTAATATTAATACAGGAAATTATTAACTCAGAAGCTGCAACATAAGTTTCATTTTCCAATCTCAGTTCAACATTTTTATGAACTTATGAAAGGAAGCAGTTACTACAAGACAAACATTTTGGTCAAAAAATAGATATGCATTTTTCTTGATGTCTTCAACTCACTGATCAATGGTGTTAGCAGATAAAGTTATGAACAAATTTAATTTCTTGGGGTACATTTCTTTGGCTACTACAATTAGACACTTTGATCATTTCTCCTCCAACAAATGGTTTTATATTTTTTACAATTTCAAGAGCATTAGAAAAGCTGCCTCTTGCTCAGTAATGACTTAAACGAATATTGCTATTAAAGGAAGCATGTTTTTGGTAATGACAATAATGTAAGATTATCAATACTAGTGCATCTATTTAATTTTTAAAATAAGTATTTTAGCTACATCAAAAAGGTAAACAACAAAATTTTATGAATGTATAATAAGATTGATACCATCATGTAGATAGTAAAAATGTAAAGAAATTATAAATAAACAGAACAGATAGGTGTTGGTACACTAATATTTCCCTCAATAATTTAAAAAAAAAAAAAAAAATAAAAAAATAAAAAAAAGATATTTGCAGAGAAAATATAAAGAAATATATTTTGTCTGTAAATCTTTTATAGATTTAATAGTTTTGAAAATATTCATTTCAGAAACCATTTAATATTATATTCTTTGAAAAGATATGGTTTTATTGAAAGTCAAACAAAGTGCATTATTACAGGATTAAATTACAAAATAGTTACATTAATTTTGAATGTTTTGTATACATTGTATATTTCTAACTTTGTTTCTATATTAGAGAATCACAAAAAGAAACAAGTCTAATCAAAATTATATAATATATGGGTATAAATGGTTTGAAAATTTCTTTAAAATAGGGCTACACATAATTTTACTAGACAGTTTCACTTCTCTAGCCTTCCTTAGAATGCTTAGTTGTTGTATTGCGCTTTCAAAAGAACTGCTAGGATCATTTGTTAGTAGCGCACATAGAATAACTTGTTGCCATTTTGACCATTAGACATTTAGAAAATTAAAACAGTTTTGGCCCATTTGAAACTAATTCTAGAAGTACAGTCCCAAGGCTCAAAAGTTAGAAGAGCATGTAATTAATTTCATTTTAAAAGTCATAGCCCTACATTCCATTTATTGGAAAACAGATAACTTAACAATAGATTTCATAGGTTCCTCAACAATTTTTCTTTTTAGAGATACCTATTACATGTTCAGTTAGCTTATGAATAGCAAAGAACTTCAAGCTGTCAGGCAGATTCTGTTTCGGTTCTTTTAAGAAAATGAACTTCCCACTTATTCAAACTTTTAAAATCTATTTAAAGATAACTTTTTGTCATGTTCATATCGATTTTTGTTTCCTAATAATATATTATAAAGATTTAGATTTTGCTTCTTTAAAATCCATAATATAAATATCTTCATACCTTAATATTATCAAGATATTCTATATTCTTTTCATCATACATGTTACATAAGTCACATGAATATCAAAAGCTAAGTAATTAATTCTCAATATTAGGAAAAACTGTATCACCATTATATTTACCTACTACAATACAGATATAGTATCCACCACTCAAGTTAATACAATAGCTAATCACAATAATAGGACTAATTTAATTCCAAACAGAATATCTTCCAAAAAATTAGCTATTAATTTAAAAAGATTTTAATTTCTTATATTTGTAGCTAAGAAAAAACAGTCAATTAGAATTTAAAAAATATTGTCTGATTTAATATTATGACTAAGTAAAGTTACCCAAATATATATTTTTTTTAAATTTATTATTGCTATTCATTGCAAGGAATATTGTTTTACCCAGAATTACTCAAATTCTTTTTTGAAGATTTTCCCATTTCAGCAAGGATGCAGGGAATGTTTGTCCTTGAGAATTCCTTGTATTATTGTGGTCAGGAATATTTACTTGAGGAATACACTTAAGTATTAGATGCAGTTTGGTGTGATATTATAAACTAAGAATGAGGTAAACATTAGGCATGGATATCTGGACCCTATAAATAATTCAACAGTTAACTTTTATCTTACAGTTTGTGACTTCAGTGGGCTGGCTATACATGAGGAATAATTTTAATGCCTTCATTTTTCCTAGTGTAAAACTTATAAATCAAGATGGAACACAAAATGGAGAACTTAAACTTTTTCTTAATTAGTAATAAACACTTTGCTGTTAATCAGTAACTAAGACAAGGAATATAAAGAAAGTCATTTCTGAATAATATATTAAGAAAATCTTAAGAACCAATTGTTATTATGGTCATTTATTAATTTTAAGGAATAGTATAATACAACAAGATGGGAAAGCAAATTTAATAATGCAGCTATTACTAAAAAAATTACCTTTAAATTAAAATTAGATAAATAAAAAGTAGAAAAACCATACTATACCTTTAATACTGCTATAACTATTTCTCTTGCTTGTAATTCTCCTTCTAGAACTCCAAGAAGTTGAAGTAAGTCTGGTTTACTGAGCTCCATCTTTGGATGACGCTTTCAATTAAAAAGAATTTAATAATTTATAAAAAAAAATTGCTATTTTTAAATTCAACAAATATAAAAAACTTAATGTGTGATTTAAAGTTCACTTTAGAAAATAAATCTTACTTTTAAGGTACTACTTGGTTTATCTGTTTGTTCAAATTGTCCTGTATGATTTGGAGGTTGAGATTTTCCAATATTTCTTGCTGCCATAATGCACACAATAAAACACTGCCTCTTGCATTTGCCTAGTGTCACTGCATCTTTCTGGAATTAAAAATCACATTAGTAATTATTTTTCTGCTTATTTCACATATTTCTCAAATAAGAAGTATATTAATTAAGCACTTAATAGTAAACAAAAACAAGCAAATTAGTTAATTGCTGTAACAACGCAAAAATTTTAAAAATACTATAAATGAGTTTGTTCTAATGTGCATGAAAATTATACAGCTGCAAATAAATTAAACACATTTTAAAATAAAATAAATTCTTAAAAACAATCAACTATTGTGATCTGAAGAAATTTACCAAATAAAGAAACAAAAATAATCAGAACTAAAAACTTTGACAAGACAAAAAATAAAATGAATAATGTCTTTAATAAATAAAACACCTTTATGGTTTTCTTTTCTTTTTATAAGTTAAGACAAAAATATTAAATAAGAAATAGAAGAAAATGCTAAGTATGCTAATTTTGTGCATGCAAAATGCATAATTATTATTTATAGCTAATACATATTTTTTTGTAATTATATATTATACAAAAAATGCATTTGGGTAAACAATATTTTCATGCTCAAATTTAAATAACTATGCATAGAGATGTAAGAAAGTTAAAAAAATAATGTCGATTTTTCATTTTTTCTTGCACTTGCATAACGTTGTATATTCTATTCCTTAATTGATCTTTATACGTAATGAAAACTTCCAGTTGACTATTCCTGAAAATATCTAAAATTTAGTAAGCGATTCTCAATTAACGAATGTATAATCAATATTAAACAGTAATTCCAAAAAAAAACTATTAAATATATATATTAAGTGTATGAAAAAATAAAACTTGGAAAAAAATTCAATTTTCTTATTCTTATTCAATTTTTATAATTACCAACATGCATATTATAGATACCAGGAAAAAAAAATTACAATATAGTTATATTGCACTTTTATCTCAAAAATAGTCTTTGGGGAAAAGAAATTGCATTTACACAAGATGGATTTTTGATACATATTGGTTTAAAAAACAATATTAATAAAAAAAATAAATAAAGAATAAAAATAAAAAACCAATTTATGCACTAAAGTATTATTATTACAGTAAATGAATTTTTGTGTAGTTGAATAGGTAGTTCAAAATAACTTCAAAAGGGTGAGAAATGTTACACGATATATAGGAGAGACAAATTAATAATGGCAAAAGCAAATATCACATCAAAAATGAGGTAATAGAAAACTAATATTTAAACAGAGAACTGGATAATTGAAAAAAAAATATGTGAATAATAAAAGATTAATTACAGAAATTTTTATTAATCTAAATTCAAACTTATTTTAAAAAATTTTTACACATTACAGAAAACAATTTACCATTTACTTTAAAAGTAAAATTAATGGTTCATGCAAAAAATTACTCGTAATTAGAAAAATAAAGCTTACGTAAATACACTAACTGACACACAGGTTTTTCATTTTTCACACACTTCAATCCAAGATTTAAAAGGATACTGGAAAAACAATACCAAATCACAAAAGAAGTTTCTTGGTACCATTTTCAAGTATATAACAATTCAGCTAATTAAAATAAAAATAAATATGTTTAATTAATGAAGAAATCATAAACATTATATATTAGTAATATGCTATACATATAGAATTATGAATGCATGAAATATTTTATACATAACAATATAACAAATATAGTGCTACAAATTTATAAACATTACTTATATCTTTTGTCTTAGAATATCTCGGATCTAAAATATTCAGATTTTGGGGAAAAGTTGCACAATTTAAGCGTATTCTATGTTAAAAGTAGCGTTCATAATGATTTGACAAGATTCTTAGAGAAAAATAGATATTTCTGGAAAAATCCAACATTGAAACTCTAGGACTAATATTAAGTGAGATAACCAAGAACCTTCTAGAAACTAGGCAAAATACTTATGACTTTACGCCAAGTCAAGTATAAATATTGCCACCTGGCATAAAAGCTGTTGTTTGTCTGAGGTATCAGAGACTACTCTGATTGAAAGATGTTTCCTAATGCAATAGATGAATTGGAGCCATGTAATTGTGATTTTTAAGAGATTGTTGTATCAATTTTCAATCAACAAAAATCCGAAAGCATGGTATAATATCTATGCATATTCTGAAATTATTATTTTAGCAACAGGTTATTATATGCTATAAGCATATTTCTTTAATAAAACACTAGAACTAAAGATTTTGGTTCCCAAAGCAATTCCACTTTTATGTATTTATAAAGTGAAGTGTCCTCACTGAACTGTAAAGCCTGCTACAAAGACAACAAATTGCAGAAGGTGCTGTATCAAACTAAATGGCTGAGATTTTCCATATTTTTGTCAATTAAATGTGATATGGAGTGAAATTTAAATTAACATAAACATTTTAAACTAATAAAAATATTCTTATATTTTGCGTTCCCTTTGTTTTCAACATCTTATTTTCCAATATTAACACTAAGAATATTTTACTAAAACTAGATTGATTTTACAAAAAGAAATATTCTGCTATATTTAAAGAGGGAAAAGTGTGACATTTACAAATTTTACTTAATTTCTACAATGACAGTGAAACCATTTCAAATATTAAATTTTGTTTTCCTACATATTATTAAAATGCTCACCATAATTAATATTTATTTCAAGAATTATACAACACATGGAACATTATTATTCTATTTATATAGTAAACGCTTTCTTTAAAAACATTAGCAAATATCAAACAAAGATATGCACAAATTTTAACTTATTAGTAACAGAATTTAAGTAATTTAATCTTAGCATTCTATACATTGTTAAGAAAAAATTCTTAAAAATATATTTTTAGCTATAATGTGGAGGGTTATGCTTGTTGTAAAATATGTAAGATTTATATTGTTTAAAAATAATTTTATTTAAACAACCAGTTACACATCATATTTAATAATATGAACAAGAATAATTTTTTTAATTAGATGTATTTTTCAAAGCGATTTATATAAAGAATTTTTTTTTACAAAAATGGCCGAATCTAACACTATTAAATAGACAACATAAAATGTCCAGCTTTATATATTATATATAACTAACAATCATTTTGAAATAAACAATAAGCAATGAAATTGTAAATAATACTATTGTTTGAATTAAAATACATGAAAAACATGATATACATTTTTTGAACACACCTTATTTAACAATGAACTTTAAGTATGAAGTTATTTAAACATTTTGTTTAAACTATGTGTAACTTTTTTACTAATTTTACTTTAACCAAAATAGTGCTTTTTTTTTTTTTTTTTTTGTTACAAAATTATATGTAATGTGTATAAATAAAAAATTAACAAATGAAAGAGAAAAAAACTTTTTAAAAGATAACATTTCTGTAAAGAATACATATCAAATCTAGTTAAGGAATATAATTTAGATTCATTAGCTATTACTTACAATAAAAAACAAAATTTAAACATGAAAAATAGGAAATTAAAAAATTTTCCTAAGAAACTAAAACATTACTAAGTCAAATCTAAAGCTGTTGCACAGAGCATTGCCAAATATTTCAAACCTGCTAAAAAATCTTAAGTCCAGTCCTTCACTCATATTTTCAGAAATCACAATAACATTAATGACATCACTTCATTATACAAGTTTCAATCATATTGCTTAGTATGTTATGAACAACATTTCATCCGAAATTCGGCTAACTTGTGGCTGCCCTCACAGCACTTTAAATTCATACTTTTATTGCAAGAAAATATATCACTACAATTTTTTACACTAAGAAATAATCAAAATTTTATTTAATGAAAATGAAACTTCCTTTGACTCTTACAGAAAACAGGTAATTCAATTAACCATATGATAAACACTGTAATAATTTGAATTCAAGAATATAATAATTTATTAAATTGATATTTTTAAAATAACTCATTATAAACTATCACTAATTTATATGTTTCTCAATTTTTCAGACCACATACAACCTAAAATTTGGTATACATCATTCAATTTTTCACAAAATGTTTTAAAAAAAATTTAATTTTAATGAATATATTCTGAAAATCTAAATGCAATATTCTCCAATTTATGAGCTTTACATCCTTATGTGCAT
Organism: Latrodectus geometricus; assembly: GCA_026290005.1. Lineage (NCBI taxonomy): Eukaryota > Metazoa > Arthropoda > Arachnida > Araneae > Theridiidae > Latrodectus > Latrodectus geometricus. Next base: position 789,912 of record JAPDSC010067739.1, read on the forward strand.
GTATGTGAGGAATTGTGTGAATAAAAACCATGTCTTCTATAGAGCAATAATTTAATTTTACATAATATTAAATCAAATATTAACGATGGAACTATAATAGGATTATTATACATAATCATATATTATCACACTTTAAATATAATTCAGCATAGAAAAATTAGTAATTTTACTTAAGTGTTTTAAACTAAAATATTAGCAAAGAGCTATGTGTTAAGAATTAAAGTATGCTTTTAATAAAATGTTAAAAGGAACTTCAGCATAATATATAATCTAGCAGTTTACAATCAGAGCCCAATTAAGATACTAATTATATATATATATATATATATATATATATATATATATATATATAAACCCTGTTTTCTTTTATCTATTAATAAAATAATGTTTTTCAATATGAATATTCCTTTTAGTTCAAGAAAAAATAAACCTTTTTGAACTTAATTTATGGATCGCATTCATGTATGCATAAATATTTGAAATTTATTCAGGAAAATCAAAAGCAATCCATTGTAATATTCGGCTGTGGGACTTACTCAAAGAATGAGTTTATCAAGGGAATGTCACTAATGAAACATACTTCAAATCCACCATCTCTTTCTTATCATGTTGCATGCAATCATTAGATTCTATGCTTTCAGCATTTTGCCCTAACCAACAAAATATACACATTAAACATTAAAATATGTAAATAAATAAAATTTGTTAGATTTTACATTTTTACAATGTCAAATGATAGCAAAATTGTAAACTATTTTTTTCCTGATAAAAACCTTGATTATATGATCAATATAGTAGATTTAATGTCACCTTTAGATGTGTCCAGTAGAACTGGTCCCGAATTACATGCCTCTGAATATTGAGATTGATTTTAACTATCCTATACTTGCATTTTTATCAAACAGTGGAGAAAATCAGTAAGTACAATAAATATTTTTACCAAATAACACAAATTTATATTTTATAGTTTATATATTTTTAAATATATATATGAAGGAAGAACATAAGGAATTACAAATTAATATAGAAAATACTGTTTAATATTAAACCTAATAGTTTATATACTACTCTATCAAATTAATTATTGCAGGAATGAATTCATTAAAACTTTCAAAAATTAGCTTAAAAAATCTTTTACTTGAAATTGAGATTTTCACATACCCTCAAAGTTGGTTGGCTGGTTTTCGCTTGACAGTCATTTTTTGCAAAGATAGGTTAATTAGACCAACAATACCCTCAAAGATTCACATGCCGAAGTTTGGGGGCATAATAAAGAACAAAGGCAGACATGATGGAAGAGCATCATTCAAAAAGTGAGTAGATTCATACCCTGCAAGTATTATACAGAATGATTCTTGTTATTATCATGATGAAAATTTGATAGGGGAAAATGAAAATTTGTATGGTTTAATTATGGTCATCATGACAGATAATATTTCAACTAAATTAGCAATACAAAAATAAATTATTGAGTTCAATTGTAGTATATTGTGTTATTTTTTTTTTTTTAATTTCACCTTCACTGAAGAATTTAAAAATAACTCATAAATTTGGCATCAATATTCTTGTCTACTATCATTCATACCTATTTAAGAAAAGTAAACAGATTGTATTCTTTATGTGAGAAATATCAAATTCAAATTTTGCTAGATTATAAGTTTATATGGAAATTAAAATACTTGTTCACAATAAATCAATGAGGAATGTCTTAAAAATAACAATACTTTAATTTGTTGTTACTTATTAGCCTTTTTTTTTTAAAAAAAAAAAAGTTAATTATATTATACTTGCAATTTAAAGCATATTCTGAACAAAACACAAACAGCCACCTTGTGTTGGGAATCAAACGTACGATCTGTTCAATTAAAGGCCAGAGCCCAAACCATTTGAACAGTTAAGCAATAATTTAATAGAAGTTGAAGGTAATTTCAATAATTTTAAATAAAATGGGAAAAAATTATTCCATTCAATTCAAGCTCATAATTATTTAGAACAAAAAGCACGAAAATACTTAGTGGAATAACTTTTAAATTAATTAAGTATTAGATAAGTTTGTCACTCACTATTAAATATTGAAATTTTAACATCAAGTAAAGATATTAATGAGAATTTTTAATTGATAGACAAATCAAATATAGAAACAAATTATTTAAAGATATTTATTTAGCATGGAATAACATAAAATAATTTTTTCAAATGTCAAATACTATATGTGGAGTGAAATATTGATTAATAAATACTGCCTTAAAATGAAAAATTAAAAAATTTTCTTAATAAGTCAGAATCTTTCCTATTGTATATATATATATATATATATATATATATATATAAGCAGTTTATCTTTTTCAAAATATTACGAGTTCCGTTTTTAAATAACATTTTGATATTAAAATATTTACTGAAAATTAAAAGTTCTTTCTTTTTTTAAACACTGAAATTTACTTTTTACGAATTTAACTTAAAATTTTTACATATTAATTTAAATATTAATATTTGAGCATATAAGATACTAAATGTTAGTTAAAAAGGAAAACTATTATATGTTAAATATATTAATTTACAAATTTTATTATCTTTTTGATATGCATAGTATCTAATAAATTTTCATACAACGTTTTTTAATTGAAGCAAATTATGAATAATAAATAAAGAATAATATGTGCAAATGATAAGAGCAAATATTGACAGAATTAAGCATTTTAATAATTTTGGATATCATAGTTTAAGTTTTAAAAATAATAAAAATTACTGTTTTAAAGCTTATAAGTTCATTTTTATTAATTTAAACCTTGCTAGTTTTTTATATATATATATATAAGAAACTGGGTAGAATAAATTTTATATTCAGATTATACATTTTTAGCAGAATAGATATGTAATCACATCAGTCAAAACAGAAAATACTTACTCAATGAAAAAATTGAATTAATGAATTTAAACACTCATTAGGTTTTAAAATTGAATTTAGCTGCCTTTTAACTGTCAATATATGAAGTATATCACTGAATTAAAAGAATAGCAATGGCTGATAGATATGCTTTTAAAATAACTTTAAAACTCCATTTTCAAAATAAGAAAACATTAGCAAATTATATCATTGTGTGGAATTTTACTGATCTGATATTAAACTAACTGATTATTTACATAAATACACAGCTGACAATTTAAAAAACTGCCGGAATTTTTTTAAAGTACAACTGCCCCAACACCTTAAATTTTATTAAAAAAAGCAATCTAAAACATTTTTCACTGTCAAATGCAAAGAAAAAATCCTTTAAATATGTGCATTATTACAAAATTTTTCCAGAAACAATACTGAGTGATGAATTTGTAAAAATATAGAGTCAATAACCTAAATATTAATGCTTCATTAAAGGCATATCTGATACAATAACATCCAACAAGGAAAGGTTAAGTAAATGTGAATTTTTGATATCAGACCTTTTTTTCACATGTAAATAATAAAAATATATATATAAAAAAAGATGAAATTGGCTCTATTCAATATGGAATATGACTGTCATGAACAGAAATACATGGCTGACACCAATACAGTAACAAAAAGGGCATGAATCATTATTTGAAAAATGTACGCATGCATAGAAAATTTTCAAGCACTTCTCTCTATAACTGTTAACCAATAACAACTCAAATTTGAGGAAACAAGTTAGGAGATGTGGCTAGTTAAATGATAAATGAGACATCAACAAGCAACACAGCAATATCTTATAATAAAATAGTTCATTGAACATGTTAAAAAATGGCTATGTAACTTATCATATGACAATAGTGATAGATAATTAATCAATTAGTGTAGCAAGAATGAATATTAAAAACAATTTATTAGTACACCTCACACTATTCCAAAAGTAACACCAGTAAGATAGACTCAAGCATTGAAGGTAATTTTCCCCAGCCAACTTTTACAAAATAAATTAGCTCTCCAGCATATTGCTTTGAAATCAATGGAACCTGGCTTATAACCTAAAATGATTCAAATACCACCACATGGTTTGTAAAAACAGTGCATAGCTTCCAGCACTTGGTTATATGAAATCAAATTTTACTCTCAATAAAATAAGATCCTTTTTTCTGCATTCTTATTTCCTCTTGTATTTTCTTCCTGTTATACAAGTTTATTTATATTCTAACAACCAAAGGGAAATAAATTGTTGTATGAATGGTAGTAATATACCATTTCAAAAAAAGTAATATTTCTTAGTTCAAGTTTGGTTTGTTACTCAAGTTTTTTTTTTTTTTTTTTTGCACACATGAGGGTTAATTATACCAGAAACTGCAGCTTAACCCACTGGCTGGTCATAACGCGATTTCCACGGGCAACTCAAATGTAGCAAAATCTGCTCATCCCGCGGGCATGCTTTTTCTTCCCTTATCGAGAAGCGCATCCCGTTTTTCCACTGTTTAACCACTGAAATAAATCAGGTACAATATTTGACGTTTAATTTAACTTTCGACCAACAGATGTCGTTAGTTGTCCACTAAATTGTGTCATTTGAATTTAGGTGGTATTCCCGCTCAAACTTGACTATTTGCTGCTTTTTTTTATCAGAGGTGGCTGCTAGAAAACATTCGGCAATTGAAACATGTATATTTCTGATGACTTATCCGATTCTGAAAGCAATTTTAGTTTTGATAAAGATATAGATTTTTGGGACTACTCCTCTCCTAGCAATAAATCTGATCATGATTCAATAAACTTACAAAGTGTTAGGCAGTGGTGCAAAATCGATATGAAGAATATTCCTCCTCCTCAAGTTCCTTTTCAAGGAAATAAGGGAATAACTGTAAATATAGCTAACAATGCAAGTATATTGAATTATTTTGAACTTTTTTTGATGATCAAATATTACAAATGATTGTCCAAGAAACCAATAGATATGCTGAACAATATATCCATAAAACAGTTTGTAAAGAGGAATCCCGCTGGGAAAAATGAACAGAAACAAATGTTGAAGAACTAAGACTATTTTTTTCAGTTTTGTTACTTCAAGGAGTCATAAAGAAACCAGAACAAGAGCATTATTGGTCTAAGCCTCAAATATTATTCACACCAATTTTTGCAAAAGTAATTTAAAAAAATAGGTTTTTATTGCTCATGAAGTTTCTTCCTTTTACTAATAATGAGGAATTTGATAAAGACAGACACCCATGGCCGAAATTGAATAAAATTTATGAACTAATGGAATATCTTCAAAGCAAATTTCGAGAAGTCTATATACTAGGGAAAAATCTTAGTTTAGATGAAAGTTCGATGAAGTTCAAAGGCAGGCTCAAGTAAAAAATATATATTGCAAAAAAAAAAAAAAAAAAAATTGGCTTGAAGTTTTTCGTTCTTTGTGAAGCAGAAAGTGGGTACAATTCAGATTTCCTCATATCTTCATAGGTGAGGGAACAGTGTATAATCTGAATTACAGCCAATATCCAGTTTCCACCAAAATTGTTTTACACTTGATGGATCGATTCCAGGGAAAAGGCTATTGTGTCACTATTGATAATTTTTATATGTATCCACAGCTTGCAGACATCTTAGTTACAGAAAAGATGGACACTTATGGGATAGTGAATAAAACCAGAAAAGACCTCCCGGTCAATTTTTCAGAGAAAGTCCCCAAGGGGGAAATTGTTGCTTATCAATGAGGTAAAGTCATGGCCTTGAAATAGCAGGACAAGAAGAGTGTTTGCCTTATGAGTACTATTCATGAAGCAAGCTCTTATTTGGTGACATGCAAATCTAAAAAGATTATGAAACCAGTTGTCGTTTGTGACTATAATAATGCAATGGGCGGCGTCAACTTATGCGACCAAGAAATGTCCTACTACCCTACGCTCTGAAAAGAACAAGGGAAATATTATATCAAAATTTTCAGGGGTTTTTTAGATCAATCGTCGTGGAATGTCAATGTACTTTACAAAAAGCAAAACTCAACACATAATATAAAGCTTTTGGAATTTCAATTGCAAATGGTTGAAAAAAGTTTCCAAAAGTATTCTGATAGAGATGACTGCAGTGGTCCAGTTCTACTGCGAACCCTTTTATGAGGTAGGTGGTATGTGGCTTGCAAAATGACGAGCTGTCATTTTGCAAGCCACATACCAACTACCTCATAAAAAGAGCAGTATATAATTAAAAGACATAATAAAACAATCAGGTTTTTGTTCTATACATTTTTTGAAAAAGTGAACTTATTCAGTCAAGACCTACAATTTAAAGTGAATCTGGATTACTTTAATGATTATTACTTTAATCATTAATAAACAAGTATTCCAATGTAAAAATAGCTTTCACTTATTATCTAAATAGTAAATTATGAACAAATTTATAAATAATGAATAATTTTATTATTCCTCAAGTTAACTCTTGAGTGTCAAGTGTATGTTAACATCAAGTGTTAACATACATATTTTTGTTGATTTGTCCCTATTTTTTATAATTTTATGGATTAATCAAGAAATGATTTATCTACGATAGCTGTGCAACCAGGATAATAAGGAGTTTATAGCACTTATTTACAATTATAAAAATTTTGACCAACTTCTCAGTATAGAAATAGTATATTTTAAGAACCTAACTAAACTAAAAAAAACTACCTAAACTAAAAAAGCTGGTACTTAAAGTGAGCATGGTCAATTTTTAAATTAATATCAGTGCTCCTATATTCTAAATACAAAAGGTATAAAATATAACCTTGTAATAACTTTTAAATTGGAACATTATCCAATTTTTTAAAAAGCAATGATGGCTACAACTTACTTAATCCCAATGCATTTCTTTATAAAGTTTCAAAATAGATCAAACAGCAAATGCTTTCTTGTACATCTCTAATTTTATTTTTTTGAATGTTTTAAATTCATCATTTAAGGTGATTATTTAAATTTTTTGCATCAAACATTAATAACCAATCACCTGTTTCCAAATAGGTCAGCAACAATTTCTTTTGAAATGCTGAATAATCCAGTCTTTTATCACACCCATAATTGCAAACATTTAAATTTTTATAAGCTAGACAATTTTTTCAAGCTCTCTTATCAATGAAGAAAACATATTTAAGTTTCGCAATGAAACCATTTAATTGCAATTTTATTAATATATAATTACAAGCTACAATAAACAAAAAAAAGGATAACAAAAATTTAATCAGTTTTTTATACCAAATAAAATACGACTTCATTTAAGCCTATGAATTATTGCATAGACAAGAACTGAAACATGGTTGGGGAAAAAAAATTCAATTTGATTTTTCATTGACAAAAGTATAAAGAGGTAAAATTGAATGAAAATAAATACTACAAAAAACATTTTTTATATTGAAGAAGCCTTTTTAAGGCACCATTTCTATAACTTGAAATTTTTCATAAAACATTTAAATTTATAGAAAAAATTATGAATATTATTTTTCCTTTTATTTCTTAAGTAATAAGCAATGGCTGATTTAATCATTATAAAAAAAAATTGTTCTTCACAAATCTTAATTCATAGATACATCATTTTTCTAAGCTAAATTAACAAAATATTCTTAAATTTTTATTAGACAGCTGCAAAATAATGCTTTGTAATTAAATACACAATCACATTTTATCACTATTTACAAATCTGAGTTTAAATATTCATATAGTCCCTAATTTAATAATCAATTGACTGGCTAAATTCAACAGATTGAAAACAGAGTTCATAATTTTTAGACAAAGTTAAAATCCAAAAGCAAAATTATCATGGAAAATATGTATTGTTTTTATTTGTAAAATAATCATTCTAGGAATCAGACAACTGTTGTAAAATACTGAATTTTCTATTGCTACACAAATTTTATATTTAAGTGAAACTTTTAAAAGACAATCATGCATTAATTTTAATTCTTTTCTTGATTTAATTTGATAGTTTATTTACAAAATTAAATTAAAATATTGCTTAATATATGTTTAACAATTTAACATAAATTGTTGTAACAATATTTCCAAAAAAATGAAACAGAATAAAAAGATGAATGCAGATAACTGAGTTTCCACTAATTAAAGTTATTTCCACATTTTTAGAAGAACGTTTATTTAAAATAATTTTAAGGTTTACATTAAATAATCATTTATAAATCTTTATAAATATAAATCAATTACTCAACAGTCAATATCAATTGAAAACAGATTAACTCAATTGAAAACAGATGGAAATAGGTTTTAAAAATCAGAGGTAGTCCTTACTTTGGTTATTTTGAAATCAGGTGATCATTCAAGGAAAATGTTCTAATAAATGATAGCTCTCATTAATAAGAGTACCATTTATTATCAGCTGTTACAACAACAAAAAGAAAACTGTAATGATTGTTGGGGAAAACAATGACAATACATAACTTTTTTAAAAATAAATCACCCGATAGCTTCATTTTTAAAATATTGGATTGGTTTTGTTTAGGGCTCAACAGAGACATTTTCATCACAAGACCATACCGACTAGGATTTAGTTTTCACTTTTAAAGGAAATGTCTAGAGAAAGGAGTTTTATAGAATTTTAAGTAACATTGTGAAAAATAAGAAATTTAAGAAAATTGAGTAAATTAAATTCTCATTTTCCTGTATTTATGATAGATAAACAAAACCTTTACATTCATTCTTGATAAAAAGAGTTCATTCTAATGAAATACACAAGCTTTTCCTGGGAAGTGCAGATATTCACATGTCCAAAAAATATTTTTCATTACCAATGGCAAGGCAAATGCAGAACAAAAAAAGACAATAAATTCTGATTACTTATATATATTATTCATAGACAAATTGGCCGAAATTTTATACATATATTTCATGAATATATATTTTAAATGATAAAAGATAAATATATTAGATGAGTTTTTATGAACCTGTAGGAATTGTCTGATATTCATTAAGTACCAATTAAATCTGAGTCTGCATTCATAAAAATAAAAAAAAATAAAAAAAAAAAGAGCCTAAAATGGAATTTCCGATAAGAGTTGGTTTTTGTCAAAATTCATGGATGAGTAAATAATCATCACCTCACCAAGAAAATGTTCTTTGCTTTCTTCAGTTACGATGGTTTCTTTAATATGCTTGTCTATAAAAATGATCCACATTTTGTTTTTGCTACAATGATTCCAAGAATAGATAAGAGCATCATACTTTTAACCCTTTCTGGCGCACTACCCTTTAAAGTTGAGATATTAAGGAAAAATTTTATAGTCTGTCTATTGAGGCCTTAAATAGTGTACAGTAAAAATTTGGTAAAGATTGCACTGACCATTTTGATTTTGTGGGTGTTCCATCACATGGAACACTGCAACGCAAAGGGCTATGAAAAGCGAGCATTGCAGTGAAACACGCTAACGCACAAATCTTTCATATATTAATGAAAAAGCAATGTATAATATTGTAAACAATGTTTACCAGACTTAGCGTACCCCAGGATGCACCATAAGGAGGACTGCTACTCTACGAAAAACGGGGGTGAAAAAATGATTTTTATGCTATACATAAAAACATACGTAAAGATTGGTTTGCAAAAGAATAACTTCAATTAATTGGTAAGGAAAAAGCTCTAGACAAATTAAAAAGGGGCTTTTTTCGCACAAGTCCCAAATATCTTTACTTTGAAAACTTATTGGTGTAAAATCAGGCAGCGACTTCTGCACAGTCTGTTTAGTTATCCAAGTAAGGTTTTGGGGCTGCACAGAGGGGCCTGGTTGGAATAAATCGTCATCTTCAGTTGCATGCGATACATCGTCGCTATCAGATTGAGACTTTTCAAGTGGTAAAGAAACATATTCCTCTGTATCACTATCTGCATTCTCAGATTCACTACCAGAGGGGACTTCTTGAAGCATTTTTATTGCTTCAGAAAGACTAAGACCTCTACGTGCCATTTATTAGCAATTAACAAATTTAAAAAATAAACTACAAGTTAAATTTTATTTGCATAAAAAAGTATAAACTAAAATATCTAAATTCAAAAAAATATCTAATACAGTAATATAAAATAAGTAGTAGCAAAAAGGAAAATCGAGAACATAAAAATCATGCACCTTCTATCTAGAGATGACGCGAAATAACTGATATAATCTTAGACCCCACTGAAGCTTTCCAATTCAAGAGGCCGAGAAGGTTGTAGAAATATTTCCCATACAAGAAATCCTCCCCTGTAAATTCCTAAGCAAAAGTTCATTTCTCCCCGAAAGAGAGAAAAACAGTAAACATAAACAGATGTTTCCCTCATCATTGCGTTCAAGGCTAATCCCGCACTGACGGCGTAATTCATTTACGTCCGTTGCGGCGTAGTTTTCCTGGGGATGGAACACCTTGTTTTATTCAATAATTCTACGCATACTATATGTGTAAAAAATTTAAAGTAATATAGAATAAATAGCTCAATGGACAGGCAACAAAATAATACAGAAATTTTTTTCCAAACATTTATTTTTATATCACAAAAAAAGTTGTGGAAAATTTCTTAAAAATAGAGGGATTTAAATAACATAAAATAATTGAAAATTATTTGTCACCTTGTGTGGGACTGCCATCTATTATCAAAGAAGAATGTTTAAAGAACATTTTAAAAAAAATTGATCCATTTATCTCTAAATGCAATGGTTTGGTAACAATTTAAAATTTGGTGTTCCATCACATGGAACACTGCGCCGGAAAGGGTTAATGTCAATTTCATATGGAGATTCCAAGTCATGACAATTCTTGCACAAGTTTCATGACATTTTCATTTGAAGCTATTGATTATACTGATTCACAAGTTGTAAGATAAGTAGTTGGAATTCTACAAAAAACATTTAAAATAATCTAGGATTTCAATATAAGCAAGGCAATTAGCAGTCCACAACTCAAAGGATTTGATTCTCAAATCCAAACACTGTTCTAATCATAAAATTTAAAAAAGAAAAAATTTATAAAAATAAATGCAATCGGAAGATGAATAAAAATGAGTTCACAAAGATTTTTCAAAATTTTAGTTCATAAAAGGAATTAAAATGGATCATTGTGTAGGACCAGGCTAGGGACAAATAATTAGTTCGTACAATTAAATGCTTGTAAATTAAAGGTTCACAAGAATGAGTGCCTATAATATTTGCAAAAACTAATGCAGATATTTTTTACTTAAACTATTTCAAAAGCATTAAATCAACTACTGCTCTACAACAAACTATTCCACTTAAATATTCAATTTTAGACTAAATTCTAGGAACCAGTACGGTGATAAATACAACAAACTACAAGTAATTGAGTTGAAATGTTTTCTTGGATTTTTATGAAGTAACATGAATGTGCAAGCACAAAATTTGTATGGAGTGCTAATAAACCTCCAGGTTTTTGATATGCGTTGTTTCCACTTCATTGAAATTATTTTAAATATATTTAATTTGAAAATTTATTGAATAGGAATTTAAGTTTTTAAAGCAAAATTTTTATTTTAAAACAGTTAAGTGAAATTTATTTTCAAAGTTTATAAAGTGATTCTATTATAATATCAGACTGTTGGAAGATGTGAAAGCTTTATACACTTAAGCATAGTTTCACGTTTAAATACTTTGATACAATAGTTCAAACAAATACCATCAAAGAATGAGGTCACAAATTAGGAAATCTAGTTGGGATACAAATCATGTGTCGAATCAATTTGATTTATACCTCATGGAATGTATATATAGAGGTGTATAATCCTTCCAATAACACTGTAGGAAAATTTTTGGTGGTCATAAAATCTTTATCATCTCACTTGTACCAAAGATTCTTTAAGTGATGATTAAGTACTTTTAATTCATGCATTTCATTAATTTTGCAGTTTACATAATATATATATATGTACATACATATATATATTATTGTTTAGAAACATTTGACATTTGTGTATTTAGAATTAAAAAGACATGCAATGCTTGTTAATTAGAAACTAATTTTCACAAAAATTTATCTTATTTACATTAATGATTTAGATTTATTGTTGGTCTCTGATGTCAGATTGCATTTACTGATGTTTTTTAAGGTGGGAACCACAGCCCTGTTAAATAGAATCAGTGTTTTTATAAAAATGTATGTCATTTACAATTTTGACTTAGCATTATTGTCTGGTTGTCTCTGAAATAGATTGCACAACACTGAGGTTTCTTAAGCTGGGCAACATTGCACAATTAATTAAAATCCATAAAAATGTTTGATATTTAAACTATTGATTTAGCTTTATTCCGGCTGTCTTTTGTGCTTGATAGATTTGTATTGATGTTTTTTAAGGTGGTTGCCACTGCTTGATTAATTAAAAGCATAGTTTTCATAAAAATATATGTTACTTACATTATTTGTTTTGTTTTATTGCCTGATTGTCTCTCCCTCTAAACTGCGTAATATTTAGTTACTGTATTTTCCTGTATATAATTCATAGATTATGTGTTAAAAAAGATTTGAATTATGTTGTGCACATTACCAACAGCTGCAAATAATTTGATTGAAAGCATTATTTATCAGAAAAGCTTAAAATTAAGTTTTGAAAGAAATGCTGTTTATGTATCTTAAAATAAATGAAACAGATGGCGTCTCTACTCTTTCAAATTGTTTCAGCAATAATCAGCTTTGTTCAATTACATTCAAAAACATTTGCAGTTCCTTGGAAAGATATAATAGTTACAATTGGCCAATGTCATTTTGCATTCTGTCTTGATCCCAGTGAGCTGTTTCATTCTAAAAATATTCAAATTTATATATCATCACAAGGAAACAACAAATTTTACAGCAGATAAAGTTACATAGCAGATTTTAAACTAATAGCTATAAGAAGGGCAAGTAAAAAAACGCTGACAAATGTGCTAATGTTAGGCAAAAAACAAAGCATGTGCGGTACAAAAGAAAAAATGTATCCAATGTGTAGTTCCAAAATAATCTATTTCTTTCATTTAATTTTTAACAAAACAAATAAATTTTATTTTTAAAATATGTCTAATTTCGTTTTAAAAGTTATTAAAAACTAAAAATTGGTAAATTTTAATGCGAATTTCGCTAAAATTATCACTCTTGGTCTTGTGCTTTTATCTTAGTTAAACGTACTTTGTGATGAGGTAAATTCAAACAGTTTTTCATAATAAATGTTTTTTCTGTACAATTTATTATATTTGTTATCATACTATTTTATGTGACAAACACATTATTAGTACTATATATATTTTCGATAACTCGCAAACAAAATCGCCACGAATTATACGCTGCTGCGTATTATGTAACGGGTTTTTTTTTTACACAAAAGAAAGATCTAGCAAATAATATACAGGAACATACAGTATTTTATATTTGTTTTGTAATATGTAGTCTTTGTAAACTAGTTCATACTGTGACACTAGTTCATAAACTATAAAATCATTTTGTTATTAGTTTTGTAATACTTTTGCAGTAAGTATAATATAATGAAATATTAGAAATTTTAATACTTGAAATCTAATATAGTGCAAGATTGTAATGTTTAAAATTTGAGTTTGATTGAGATTTTAAAAACCATATATTATGTGAGATGACTTAATTAGGTTTGCTAAATAATAGTGAGGTGCTTAAAATGAGAATTTGAAAATGGGGGAAACCTGAAGCAGCTCATAAGATTTTACCAAAGTTTCTTTACATTAATTGCACAAATAATACAGTTAATCATGAATACTTTGGCTTAATCCTTGTATCCATAATGCAATAGATTTGGCGACATTAACAATACTTGGGAGATGCAATCTGCAATTGTTAATTTGGTAGGTATGTTTACGTAGTGCCACTTCGAGATACACAATTCTTTTCTTATGCCAAATTTTGGAAATTATTGTATCATTACTGAAATCAACCCTTATCAGCATTTAATAATATCAAATTTTTTTTTATTATGAAACACTTGGGCATGTTGATAATCATATTGCTCAGACATGCTAATGATCATGAATTGTACATTATTTGCTTGCTCATGCTATGCAAAAATTATTCTACTAAAATGAAAATACAAACTTCAAATCTGTCTTTAATGTTAATTTTTTTTTTTTACTTTAGAATTAAAAGGGAAAAGAGCAATAATGGATAAGTATTTTCAATTGAGATTGTTTCCTGAATAATTTCTATGTCCTACATGTAGGAAAACATGTATATAGGAGAAAGAGTTGATACATCTGATGGAGATAACTAGATGTGGGGTCAACGAGACCATTAGAAAAAGGTCACGCTACATAAAGAAATGTCGTTCAAAAGTTCAAATTTTGGCATAACAATTTTGGAAATAACAGTGGAATGGGTGTTTAGCTCAAGTCACGACTGACTATATTGTTGAAGATCTCTGAGTTGCGAAACAGATAGTGGCAGACTGGATTATGTTAAGCTGTGAGGTGCCCTGAATGGATGATGAATTCTGTCTCTCTTGGTGGCAAATCGTAGTAGAAATTTATGAATTAAAATTTGGTCAACAGAAATTTAACTATGGCAAGCATGTGGAGGGCTAGTGGGTTTCCAGTGGCATCTAAAACACCAGCAATAAGTGTTTCACGGTAGCTACAGAAACCAAGTCCAAAGATTTGCTGTTGGACATACTGAAAAAGTATGTTTTGCCTGCCAGTATTGTTGGTTATATGTAACTCAAGTGTGGCACTACCAAAAAACCAAACACCGTAAGACATTTTAAAACCATGCACTTAAAATATACAACAGACTTTCCAATCGGCAGTGAACTTCGAGAAATTAAAGTGCAATACTGATTGCTGAATTTACATTTATAGCAATCGGCATTTACGAAAACCAGGCACCAAAGCTAAAGCTATTGGAGTCTTTTAAAATTAAAGAAGTTTTGATAAAACGAAAAAAATCATTCGAAGATAGAGAACTGATAAAAGGAGCTTTTTGTAAAGCGGGAGAAGTGCTTTTCCACGATTTTAAACATAAATCTGAAATAATATCGTCAATAAATAATATTTCTTTGTCGCGTAACACTGTGATGCGACGGACTGAAGCTAAGAATAATAATTTGGAGGATTTATTAAATGACCATTTAAAAGCTTGTAAGTTCCTATCACTTCAATTTAATGAATCTACCGATATTAGTGACATTGCACAGTTATGCCTTTTTGTGAGAATGGTTTTCGAAGATATGACTTCAAAAGAAGAATTATTAACTAAAATTCCATTAAAAGGACAAACGAGGGGCCAAGATATCCACAATTCATTTAAAAACTTCATTGACAAGTAAGGATTTCCAATATATAAATTGGTCTCTATTACAACAGATGGAGCTCCAGCAATGGTCAGGAATTGAATTGGTTTTATTGCCATGTGCAATAATGATGAGGAAATTCACAGTTTCACCGGCTATCATTACAAACTTCAAAAACATGGAGGAAGAGTGCATCCATAATCCAAACCGAGACTTCCAAGATTTCGCTGAAAATTTAGATGTTTTGTTCGAAGAATTCGAAAGAAGATTCACTGACTTAATTAGGTTGGAAAGAATAATCAATTTTATGATATTTCCATTTAAATGAAAATGTCAACATCGATGGAGTATCTGAAAAAATAGGACATTTGATAGATACCACTTCAGTCATAGTCGAGAAAGAAATTATTAAATTAAGATGTTATATATTTCTTAAATTCAGAGCATCTAGTGACACTGGTTTTTGGAAGTTAATTTCTCAGGAAACGTCTCCAAATATTTACATATTGATTTTGTATTTGAAATCATACTTTGAATCAACCTATCTTTGCGATAAAAACTAAACATCGGTTGCATTTAACAGATGAACATTTAATTTCGTGTTTATACATTGCAATAAGCTTATATCAGCCACAATATGATAAACTTGTCGCAGATATACAGTGCCAAATTTCAACTAAACAAAATGGGTAGAATGTTCAATTTTTTTGTATGGATACTTTAATTATTTTCGTCAGTAAATTTTTATTTTGTAAATACTAAGTTTTTTTTTTTTTTTTAGAAAAATTAGATAGTATACCATTTTTTCTATTACCGAAAATAAATATATAAAGAAATACGTTATTTCTCTTATTAGTAGACCGCCTTCGATTTTTTTAATGTGGAGTAGATCATGGATCCCAAATGTTTGGCCATCCCTGATGTAATTCCTTCTTGGACATTAAACATTTTTCAGGCATCTGAAAAATGTCTTCATTTAACTTTTCAACTTTTTTTTTATGCCTTTTAATGATTGATAAATTTCAATCATTAAAAGGCATAAAAAAAGTTAAGATTTCAGACTTGTGTAGAGAAAATGAATGAATTGGCAGTCTGATATGGGTAGAAAACAAATAGTAAAAACTAATGATTTGATATTAGAAATGCCACCATTTTTATACTAAGAATTTGGAATTTAAATTATTATTTCAAGTATAACATTATTACTGAAGATAGATAATGCGGCTTATTATTTCAAGATCCAAAACAAATTAATGGAAACAATTCAAAACATGAATACAAAACTAATTTTTCAAATAACAGAACTAAGTTGGTTTATTCTATATCAATATTTCTTATATCCAATAAACCCAATTCAATGGTTATTTTTATTAAAAATAATGATATTTATACACTTTCTTTTTAAACTTGTATTTCTACAAATAATATTCTAATTTCAATTAACATTTTAATGGGTTTGCATAAATAATTAGGGTCAGATTTCACATAAATTCTCAGGAAACAAATTCCAGGAGTAATATTCAATTTTTCAGGGAAGTACTGACATTATCATTGAATTGCGATTATTTTTGGTAAAATTTATATTTAAGAGAACACATAACTTTTGATAGATAAATATTTGTAAAAACTAATACGAATATTTTTGATTTAAAGTTGAAAATGAATGAATATTCTAATAGAATAAGTCCACTGATGCAATAAAAATGATTTTATTAAGTATTCAAAGATCTTAACATCAATAACCTAAATAATGTATGTAATAACAGATTTTATAGAATTTTTAAATTTGCTTACATAATTCTTTTCTTCTAATTGTGCAAAGACAATTCTCATTAAAATCAGAAAACATACAAAAGGTAACAAAAATGAAAACTAAATAAACACAATTGTTACTTAGTTTTTCCACTTATAAATTATTCCTCTTCTTTTTTTATTCATATTTTTTTATTAAATAGTAAACTTCTTCTCTGGTTTATTTCCAAATTTTGCGTACGTAATTTTTGAGTTTAGAATATTCCAATCTTATTAGTTAATTTAATTATTGGGGTAACATATCTTTTAATACATTATCAATAGTAATTTTTCTTCCCTGAAACTTCCCAATGATAACATTAAACTCTAAACACAATCTTTTTTTTTTTTTTTTTTTTTTTTTTTTACATAATCTATCATTGATTTTTAAAGCTTATTCATATAATCTATCTTAAATTCATCAATATCATTAAACATAGTTTTGAGTTTTTCAAAAAAATATGTTTTTTTTTTATATTTATCCAAATATAAATACTTTGACCTAGGACCAGAAGCAGAATTAATTTCTGCTAATTTTCAACCTAACAGTTATTAACAGAAACTTGTGTTCAATAGATCGTCTTGATCATGAGAGAGTAGAAAAAGCAAAATAATTACTTTCAAAAATACAATTTTTCTAATTAGTAGAAAATTCAGTAAAATTCTATGAAGCAATACAGGTTTGGCATGATTTCCAATTTTTCTGCCAAATGCTACAGTTATCTCGCTAACCTATATTAAGTCACTTTGTGCAATATTTTGTTTTCGAACTCCAGATCACTTTGTCTTGTATTTTACATTCTTTCACTACTTTTGATTTCAAATATCGAAATATCAATATCGTAATTTCATACTACGGAAGTATCACGAAACAAACATCAATGTAAAAAATCAATGTAACTATTCACACTTGATTGATAAATAAATTTTTTTTAATTCATCAAAAGAATATAAACACTTCACAAATATACTATATATAATAATACAAAGTAGATATTAACAACTGTGCTATAAATACAAACCAATAATGTAAATAAAATAAATTTTTAAGAAAACTTGGATTTTAATTAATTAGTCAGTGGTGCTAATCTTAAAAAATATCCATATAGACACAATCTACCATGGAAGACAACCAGGCAATAATGCTATATGAAAAATGTAAATACATTACATTTTTATGAGAACTCTTGATTTAATCCATTGAATAGTGGCACCCATCTAAAGAAAATTATCCATACAAATAACTCTAAATCATTAACACAAATAGCATGCATTTTTATGAAAACTATTTCTAACAAGAATTAAAACTTGCAAAATCTTAATATACATACTTTTCACTATACTTAAATAAATTACATAAAACAGCAATTTTTTAATCAAATAAAGTAAAAAGAGTGGAACTCACATAATCAATACTTATAGAATTTTAAAAAATCAAATAGAAAAATTTCCATTTTTCACAAGCAACATGCATTTAATTTTTTCACTTTGAAAATGAAACTTTTTTTTGTATCACCACTTTAAATACAAATGTTTTCCCCATAAATGTAAAAAATGAAACATAGCAAAGGCTTCAAGAGTTACTATATCTCTAAATTTTACCCATGGACATGTCAGATTGTCATAAAATTGAAGGAATACATTCCAGCACAGTAATCTAAAGTTTTAATACAGTTGGCACTTTTACTGGTTTGTAGGATTTAATTAAAAATTATAAAAAGCATCTACTCCATCTTTAATATTACCAAAATAATCAACGTAATTGCAAAACTATACATTATAGTTCTAATGATTTAAACTCTTCAAAGAAACTACAAATTCTTTTAAAATATTATCACAATTGGGTGTATTAATTTTTCAATACATTAGATAATAAAGAAGTTTTTGCATTTAATTTATTTCAAAAGTTTATCAAATAAATTTATTTTCAAATTGTTTTCATTATAATATTTGAGTTTTAGTATTTTAGTGTAGCCAGTGATAGATAAGTATGGATGTTAATAAATTGAATTTGCGTTTTGAAAAGTTTAATTTGATGTGTAAAATGATGACACATACAATTAGATTCGTGCCTTAAGGAGTATATATGGTGATGTTATCATTCAGAGAACATCATGACAGAATTTTTGGAAGCCATAAAATGTGTACTGTCTGACCAGTGCAGATAATTTTGCAAGTAATGATTAGGCGAGTTATTTTTGTATTTAATTAACACTGACATTGTGTGTAATAATATTTTATGTTATATATTAAGCACTGTTCATAAATATTTGACAAATATGTATTTAGATTTATTCAGAATGATGAGATTGATTAACTAGAAAATATAGTTTTTATAAAAATGTATGTTTACATTATTGATATAGCTTTATTGCACAGTTTGCTCTGAGGCTATATTGGGTTACATTGAAATTTCTTTAAGGCGGGGTCTACACCCCAGTTAATTAAAACCACAGTTTTCATAAAAATGTATTTATTGATTCAGCTTTATCGGCTGGTTTACTCTAAATCTGGATTGCACTAGACTATAGGTGGGTGCAATCTTTTTAAGGTATGTAACTTTTTAAGGCAGCAGCCATCAAGTTAATTCAAATCTGAATTTTCATAAAAACTTATTTCATTTATATTATAGATTTAGCTTTAATGCCCGGTTCAATCTGAACCTAGGTTGTACTGCACAGAAGTTTTTTTTAAAGCTGGGCACTACTGTTTTGTTAATTGAAATATAAATTTTTATTAAAATGTTTGTTATTTACACTACAGATTAAATTGTTTATTCCAGTTGTCACCTGTTGTAAACTGTGTGATACTTAGTTTATATTTTTTTATTATATAATCTTTGTACAATTAGTTTTTAAATATTAGCATTTGAATACTTCTGTAGTTGGCAATTACAATGTAATATTCAAAATTTCTATATTTAAAATAACTTGTGATCCGTATTCGGTAACTAGATATTGCGTATACTGACATAACTTAGTTTGTTCCAAATGTCATGCCCGCTTACATATATTTAAAAAGATTTATTTTATGTAAATATAAACCTAAGCTTGAAATATTTTAAAATCAAAGAAATAACTCCATTAAGATCGTCAAGACTTAATTTTAATTGCTGAAGAAATATAAACCACTTTCTTCTCTTCTTTAAAGTTCTTATATTTTCAACATATAATTTATGAATGCTAACCAATCACAATGAAATACTGAAGAGGAAACTTATATTTTCAGAATAATTTAACAATACCGTTAATCCACAATTTTAAACCGAAGTTCTAACAATTTTACCAAAAACCATATACATATTTTAAGTCCAAATCATACTGGTTAACACAGTCTATTCCTCCATGTCTTGTTTACATAATGTAAATATTGATTTGCTAAAATCTAGTTTAAGCACCAAAAATTAAAACTTTCAATACTTTTCATACTATTCCATTGAAAATTAAAATGTAAAAAAATTCACGAAATACTTCACTATTTCCCTAAAAATGAAATTAAAAAATTTTCTTACATTATTTTCTAGGAAACAATTTAAAATTGCAGAACTTCCAGGACTGGGGAAATAAAAATGAGCAATTGTCAAGAGTGTATGAACACTGTAGTATTAAAAACATTAAGATTTTTATGCATCTGTTTCTTGCAAATTTTTTTTCAAATCAGAATAATGTATTCAATAGAAATAGAATAACCTTAAAGAGCAGGGAAAGAAGTTAACTTTTGTCATACATAGTACCCATAACTTAAAAGCATTTTGTTTCTTTTTTTAATTATATTTTTCACAAAATTTAAATGCATATTTTAGTTTTCATTTATTAGAGGGGAAAAAATTAAAAATTTGAAGTATCATTCAACAATAATTTAACTAAATAAAATATACTTTGAGTATGGAAAAACATTCAACAAAAATTTGACCGCAAAAATAGTAACGGAAAAACTTATTCATAAAAAACTAATTCCTTACAATAAAAAGCTTTATTTAAGTTTTTGAAATGTGATATTCCAAGAAATTTAATTTAAAACATTTCAATTGCTATTTCACAATGGGAATTCTTGATTAATGCATGTGCTTGTTGAATATATTTTCATACATTGTTTGGCTTTAACCAGAAGTCACTTTTTGTCTCACAAAAACTAATTACATAGGCTCAGGGCTTAAGACAGATTTTGAATCACTACAAATATCCATAATCTTGAAATGAAAGCCAAACACACCAACTAGTGAACTGAAAATCAAAGCACTAACTATTTAGCTACCAATTTGTTATCATATATAACTCATTGTTTTGCACTGAAATGACTTTATTGCATTATTCAATTTTTAGAGAAACATTAAAAAACGCATGTTCAGATTCTACAGATGAAAATTATTAAAAAATTTCATTACTAAATTGAATACATTGTAAAAACATTTCATTTTAATATTTCATTTGAAAGACATTTAAATACAAAATCTTATTTTACATAAAATATTTTTTTAGTAACTAAGCAATATTCTTGTATTTACTGTGAGGAATATCCTAATAAATATTCTGTTTTAAGATAGTTACTTGTTAATTTACATAATTATTTTAAGATAGTTAAAAGGTAATCCTGATACACACATCTGATATAACATTAATATTTTAATTATATTCAAGGAAATTCCAAATCCAGAAATATATCAATAATGAATTTTTAGTCTTCTTACAACTTGATAAGGAGGTATCCAAAAAATTTTAGAACCAATTTAGTAAAGCATTTTATAAATCCCCAGTAAACAGCATTCATATTGTAAAGATTGAAATGAAGAGTAAAATATGTAAGTTAGTTAACAAAAATTTCTTTTAATAGTTTTGTTTTGAATATTTAAAAAATAAGAGTTAATGTACAGTATATCAAAAGAATAAATTTAAGAAAGTATAATAAATCTAGACATTGAGATTTCACTGTGAAAAATGTTTAGCATAAGTCATTATACACCAAAGTAGATTTTATTGTATGAGAAAGCAATAGTTGTGTTAAATAGATAGCTGCTAAATAGGTAGCTAATAGGTAGTTGTTAAATAGATAATATGCCACAATTCTGTCTATTTTATTCATATTTTTTCATTACGTTATATTCAAAAGCATGGATTGTTACATTTTTGCTTAAATACGAAAAAAGTTTAAAAATGAATAATTTGAATATTTTCAAATGTCCAAGACTGTTCTTAAACTTACCTTTTATAATAAGAATGAATAAACTTAAAATAGAAATATTTCTCGCCACTCATAATATAAAAACAGATCATGATTACATTAGTGATTGTAACTTGAGAGGAGAGCCTTATAATGGTCAAATAACTTCTTTACAAACACAACAACCCCTTAAAGACATTGCTGAGGCAACTAAGTGCATTTTCAATCGACAGCAACTTTTCTCTAATTCTTAACCTTCAAGAAATTTAGGTCTTCAGTGGTATTTAACCATCCAGTTAATAATCATCCGGAGACTAAGAACCTAAGAAATCTTCTACATGGTAATTTTCACAGCTTTGTTTTCTAGGCTTCTTCAGACATGATCAGTCACCTTTATCTATTATTTCAGATGACTTGTGTTACCAGCAGCTGCTCACCGTCTGTATAACTTGAAGTTGTACCTAGTTTGCCAACATCCTTTCTCTTGCACCGAGCCAAGAATAGCTCTGAGAAATTTTCTTCCAAACATATTAAAATTATGTTGAGTATTAATATTAGAAGTATACAATCACTTGCAAAAAAATAGGACAGGCAAAATAAGTCTTATAAATTCTTAATTAGATTCTTGACTGATTAAGTATGATTTAAGTTATAATTCACAGTTAAAAGAAACACTTATAAGATATTTTTATTCTGTTCTCAACTTAAAATTTAAACTTGTTTTCGACATTGATTATCGTGTGCGAAACTATTCAAATACAAACTTTTTCAAGACAAAATAAATAGCATAAACCATTCTAAGTAATTGTTTTGATTACTAAGAATGATTTTTTTCAAAATTTGAAAGGACTCATTCCATGATACTATAATGATTGAGAAGCTATATATTCTTCTAATTTGATTTTTCAGTATTTATAAATTTAATTTTCTTCTCGAGCAAAAGAAATTGTGAATTTAAAATGACTTTAAGAAAATAAAAAATTACAAAATGAATATTGTATTCACACTGTATTTATACAATTTTAAAATTTTTAGTTTAATATTATTTAATATTTTTGAAATGCTAGAAACATTCTAAAAGTAAGAATGAATATATACAAATTAATAAATATGAATTTTCAAAATAATCTTAGTATAAATGTACAACTCATTAAAAGAGAAACTAATACAGCTCAATCATTCATTATATTTATTCAATTTAAATTTATCTGCAATACAATCATTTAAAAACTTTTGTAATTTTTTGGAGCATAAAATATATATAAATACTATTGATTCCTATAATCAAATCAATCTAACACACAAGAAATTAATTTTTTTATGTTCAGTACACTAGAACTAAATATGACTTAAACATGACAATTTGAGATTCTAACAGGAAAACATGATTAAGAAAAGGCAAAAACTTGAACACACATTTAATTTTATAGTAAATCAAAACGTTTAAAATACTAAAATTTGAAATATTGTTATAATACTATAACAAAAACTTAAAGCCAATCAAAATGAAAATAAATTAAAATATAATGAAAATAAGAAACTTTTATGAAATTTAATAAGTTATACACAATAAAAACACTGAAACCATTCACCCTTTTACTAAATATATTAAATAAATTACACATCAAAAAGTGAAAATGTATAATGACAAGCATTAACACCAAAATGATTCTAAATTAATAGTTTGCTTTCAAAAGGATAATCAAAGACTAATGAGGAAAATAGCTTTAAAAACTAACAAACATCAGATTGAGAATCATAAATCTCAGTAATTAGTTAATAAATTACTGAAATTAGAAAATTAATTTGTATACAACATTGTCCTACTGAAACAAAATTAGAATTTTATAAAAGAAAATAACAAATGAATAATTAAATTTTAAAATTTCGATTAGAAGACTTTAGAAAAATATCCCATTAAAGAAAAACATTAATGGTTTTCACAATAAATGTATAGACAACGAAAAGCAATTCATATTATTTTACCGACAAACATTTCAATTTTGTCAGTTACCTTTTCTTTTTGACATAAGTAAACGTTAAAATAAACGAAAGCAGAATTTTGAATAAAAATAGCATGAACTTTTATATGGAATAATAAAAAACCAAAAATTTTAATTCAATAATGTAAAACTTTTCTCCATAAAGAAGCGATCGCCAAATTTAGACAGTCGCAATTGTTTAAAAACAAGTTAAACATAAATGTGAACAGGACCGCCTACATAATTTAACAAGACTCAATTGTTTTCCTCGATTTTCTTTGTTGTTTTGCAAACTCTAAAATAAAGAAAACACACAAATATTTGAAACTTACTGACTACCTTCCGACATCGCTCAGCATTCTCATCGGCATTCACTTTCTTTAGCATTACAAATTAGTTTATGAAGCTCAATATGTGAAATAGGAAATATAATTTTTCTATATATTATACATAGATGGCGTTACAATATAGCAGTTACGAAACTGCAACCATTGAATTAACAATAGAAATTTCCGACATGACGTCATGTAAAATTTACTAAAGTACAGAAAACTTCTGAAAAATGTAACTGATACATGAAATCTTTCCTTTTAAAATTGCTACATGGTATCCAGAAAGTATTTGCTAATTTGGATTCCTGGCTGACTAATTCTACTAACTTAAAATCGTTACATATTACAAAATGGTTCAAAATTTTGAATCAAGTCAACTTAAGGTGTAAAAAACAAAAGTAGCACGCATTTTATAACGTCCACGCCAGAGCAGCGGAAGAACATTTGATAATGATAAATAAATATGTATGGACATTTTAAAAAATAATCGTCTACAATTCGTTTAATTTCGAAACAATCGTTTTTAATTTTATTCCAAGCCACAAATTCTAAGAAATTAAAAAGCAAGCATATTTTCTTATTGCCTCTGATTAGTTATTTTAGTAGAACGTTAAAAGATTTGTTTTTTCGAATTTGGTTTAGAAATTTTTATAGAAGTGACAGATCATCTGAATGATGATGTAGGAAAAGTAACTACACTTCTGTTAAATGAGTTATGAAATTCAAAATAACTAAATTCACAAAATTTCATCAACGTTCATTATTTGAGAAATTTTAAGGAAAGGTTTCCAGATAAACAACTGGATTATTTAGAACAAATATATCGTTTTAATTCATTTGAATAGTAAAGTGATTTATCTGCTTGTATCAAATAGAATTACATTAAATTTATTTTACCCTTTTCACCAAATTCTGAAGCAGACAAATTTGTATAACATTTAGATTTACACTGCTCAAAACAATTAAAGGATATTGCGGTTTTAGGTGGATTTTATGGCTGGGAAACTTTTAACTGATTGATACATGGTCGACAAACGTAGTAGTTTATATGAGAATAAATTATACATGTCTGGCAGAAAAAAATGCATTTTATTCCGTATTTGTGTACAAAAGAAAAAAAAACTGTGCATATGAGAAAAAAAGAATAAGAAAAGGTGTTTTCTTCAAAGGAAGTCATTTTCAGTAGGGGGTATGGTTTCCATGAACGGCCAGCAACGCACTTCCACCTTTGAGGCATGGAGACAATGAGGCTATTAATCACGAGTTGGGGTATTTTGTCCCACTCTTCCAGAAGAGCTCTTTCCAATTCTTGGAGAGTTTGGGGGGTGGTTTGTGGCCAGCAACTTGTCTTCCTAGATTGTCCCAAACGTGCTGTATTGGATTCATGTCAGGATAACACGTTGGCCATTTCATTCGTACGATTCCTTCTTCGAAAAGGAAATCCCATACCAGATTAGCACGATGTTGCCTGCAGTTATCGTCTATTAAAATGAAGTCATCTCCGATTGCTGCGGAGGTCTGAGGATCTCCTCCCTACATCGGTAACCAGTAAGAAGTCCCTCTCGAATGATATAGAGGTCTGTGCGCCTGTCACTGGAGATGCTACCATACACCAACGCTTCCCCACCGCCAAATCTGACACTTTCGTGCACAAACGCAGGATAATTCCTCCTGCTACGGACCCTCCAGATGAAAATACTTCTATTATAAGGATGAACAGAAAAACGGAACTCGTCAGATAAAAGAACATTGTTCCATTCATTTCACCTCCAGTTCATATGCTCTGTTGCCACTCCCTGCGGTCACGACGATTTCTTGATGTTAGTTTAAAACATACTATCAGTCGGCGAGTATACAGACCTACACCATGGAGCCGGTTTCGGACAGTCTGAGTTGAAATCTTGGTGTCAGTAACCGAGCGAAGGTGTTGTTGGAGAAGAGTAGCGTTCACATTTCGGTGTCTCCGAGTCGTTAACACTAAATAACGATCTTCATTGGGTGTTGTTGCCCGTCTACGACCTTGCTCTGGTCTTCGGCCTGCACTACCAGTTTCCAAAAACGGTTCCAGATCCTGGAAATTACACTTTGTGACGTTCCAATGGCTTGCGCTACTTCGGCCCCCTTCTAACCTACCAACAACTCTCCAAACTTCTGAATCACTTAAATTACTTCACTGAGACATCGTACTCATCGAAACAAAGCAGTCACTGAATGCCGATCATCCTTGTCTTCGTTGTTTTTTATTAAGTTGAAAGTCAAATTTCATTCACTGGCGCTGAAGTGACGTTTTTGACGTCGAACTCAAAATTAGCATACTCCACAGTTTGAAAATTAGAAAAATTTGCATTTGTGATTCTCTTCTTCCATTTTCGGCAAAAAAAATTTCGCTTATGTCTTTATTTTATATAAAACTTACAACATCCTTTAATTGTTTTCAACAGTGTATGTGGCCTTATAGATGCATATATGCAATTTTGAGCTTTCTGG
>JAPDSC010067763.1:0-20690 GCA_026290005.1 Latrodectus geometricus
GGAATCATTATTCTTTTTTTTATTACTTTTTTTTATTACTTATATAGTATATTTTTCTTGATTGAAACTCATATGGGTATACAACTTGCTTAAACAATAACAGGCGTTTCAGATCTAGTAGGATTATTCCTCCATATTGACATACATAAATAATATGTAATTTAGAACTAGGTATAGGTCACAATAACTCTGTTCATTTAGAAATTAGATTTAATATTTGGAAGTTTTAACATGAGTACAGTTTTAATAGAAATCAATATGTTAACATAAATAAAATACATATACACATCCTGTTCCACATAATTAAATTAATTTGTTGATCTAAAAAGAATAGAGTTGCTATTACATATGACGCTTGGCGAAGCCTGCTTTTCAGGGACTGAGCGAATGTAGTCAGAAAGAGCATCTTCCGTTTTTGAACAGAGCACCAATCTACGAGGTTGGAAATACGACTTTGGCACATAGATGGCAGCACCATCTGGGTTTTTCAATTTAGAAATAGGAAACCAGAGAAGAACCACAGCCTGGCTCCTAACACCCCCAGAGACATTAATTTGGAATGGAAACATGGGGGACACTGTGAACCGACATATTTTACGTGTCCCACTCAACATTAGTAAACAAGACGGATCTTCGGATAAGCCAGGATTCGAACTCACCACCTTTCGGTAACGAGAACGACGCCCTATGCAACCAGGATACCGCGGCTCAAAAACAATAGCAAATATCTGTGTTTATAATTATAATTAATAAAGTGAATTACAAACATGCTTACATTTTTATGCATTTAAATGTATATGTTAATCTAAAAGGAAATGTATACATAGTTATATTTTTATACATATAGATAAATTAATATAATAAGTTTAACAGAATAATATATGAATCTATTTTCGTATATTTAAACTAAAATGTAAACCTAAAATATACATATGAGATGTTAGCTACAATATTTCCTTAGAAATTATACTCCTATTTTTGAAAGATATTTTGTGGGTAATTTGAAAATATTTTAAAATTATAACAAATAGATGAAATTTCAAATCCAATATGCTAACATAAATCTATAATTAAAGTCCTGTAAAATAGTCTTTAAAGATAATACTCAATCCCAATTTAATTGCCTATTTATAGAAGAATAAATTAACTGAAATTGTAGAGATTGGAGCTAATTTAGGTAAGTAAATGAATTTCGATAATTTTATAGATAACCAAAATGAATGTTTAGGTATTTAATATAAAAAAAAAAACATACTATAATCCATTTTGGAGTTAAAGAATATAAAAGAAAGACACATGGACTCGTAAGATTTGAAATCAAATAATGGTAGTCTGAATTATTATTGTGCAATATTAGGGTTTACTCGCGAAAACTTTGAAATTTGAATAATTATATTGTTTAAATTATTATTTACTATATGAAATAATAATAATAATCGTCATTTTTTATAAATAATAAGTAAGCAACTGTTTTCTTTTAAATTATGTTTCAAAAATATCTGTTTACATATTTAGAAGTTAAAAGAACTATTAAAAGAAACTTTTAGAATGGAAAGATAGAAGTATTCTATATTAAAAGAATAAATTTTATTTTATCCATATGTATATAAAATTCATTTTTTTTAATAATCCGATTCCAAGTATTAGTTGGAAGCAAATAGATTAGTGAGAACTAATTTCGTTACAATATATATTTTGATCATAAAATATAAGGATTGTCAATTTCTCTTTTCCATCTGTTAAAATGAATTTGATTTCTAGAAATGAAATGAAAAGAATTTGAATTCCAGTGGGAAATAAAAAAAATATATACTGGCATATGTGCAGCTGTAATACCAGTCATAATTAAAAGCTGCCGCCAAGTTGATATCTGGATTTCAACATAAGCTGCGAATAATAACCTCTTGTGCAACATCAGTGTGATAAAAACTTACATGTTATAATTTTTGCAACATTCACTATATTGTTATTATAAAATTAAACTCGTTTACAAAAATTTTACTGTTAAAGCAAACTGTGTAGTATTTTGTTAGTAAATTGAAAGCATTTAGATTGAAAGCATTCTATGGAGACTTCAGCATATTAGATTCACTATTAAACATGGTGAGAAAACATTACTCTAACATATTTAATTTACTATCGGTTAAAGGAGCTTAAGAAATTATGTTACATAATAATGTATTAAATAAATAATAAAACGCATCTAAAATTTTTTAAAATCTGTATCAGCGGATATGTTGTCATTTTTTAGGACCAAAATTGATTTACTTTGAAACAGAATCCACAGAATTCTTTCTTGCCGTAGTTAACGATACGTTGATAAAAATTTTCAATTTCTTTTTCTCTTAAGCAAATATATATGAGCAAACATAAAAGGAACAATACTTATTCAGAGTAATATTTTTTATATATTTTCCACATTTATGTGATGAAATCTAAATAACATTTCAAAATGAGATAATTGTTAAAAGTAAGCTAGTTTTTGAAACAACCTTGAAGAAAAATTGCAAATGAATAATTTGGTGTGAAAAGTTATTAATTTTTTTTCAATAAAGTACTGTTGTTATTTCGATTATTGTGACAGTTTCCGCTGCCTATTTCTGTTAAACAAAGTGGAGAAACGCAGATAAACTAGTCAGAATTTTGAATCAAGGTCAAGTTATGAGATTGACCTTGAACCACACTAGAACTTTGCTTACTTCAAGGACAAAGGCGTGGGGATCTTTCCTCCATTTTAAAACTTTCATTCATACGTAACCACTAGCGGTATAAAATAGGTACAGGATGATTCTAAATTGTTTTTACAAATTTAAAGGTGTGATAGTACTCATACAGATGAGCAATAATGGCATTAGAACATAGGGTGGTATTCCACTCTGAGAGACAGAAAAGAGGAATATTAGAATTCCAACTTGAATTATAAAAATATATTAGGTTGGGGAAAAAGAAATCCATTATTTTTATGTGTACTTTATGTAACTTCTTTTGGATTCACTTTGTAAAAAAGTTTAAAACAGCTTTCATGTAGATTTTTAGGTCTTGCGCGTTACGACTGCTGACATGCGGTTAACTTTGATCATTTTTGATATTTTATAGACATTTTCGACGAGGCTGTATCCACATGCGAGGTGCATCTCTAACATCAAAAATATCAAAAACGGAATCGACGAAACAAAAAATGTACGTAACTGGTTGTTAAAGTCTTATATAGGACGATAAACACCTTTCACAATTTTAGCCACCCGGCTATCTTTTTCGTCGTTACAAGAGAAAAACGAAAATGTATCGAATTTTCTGTTTGTTGTCTTCCATTTTTAAAACCTTGTACTCGTAACTGAATCAATCAAATAAAAAACCGCAAGAGGATATTTTAGTGTCAAATGTCACCTTTCCAACGAGCATAAATCTGAAATTGTTTGATAGATATTTCACGAGATATCGATCACTACAGACGTCTACCGAAAAAATAATGGATTACTTTTTCCCCAACCTAATATCAACACTTGAATAGTGTTGAAAAAGGGAATGAATGATGGCAAAATTGCATACTCAAATTCAGTGTTCAGTGAAAAACCTACAGAAATTACACAAATTGCTGACCATATATGTCGTTGCACAATTGCCACCTGCGAAATTACTAATAACGCACACACTCGAAGATTCCTAATCTCGTGTCAATTTTGTTTGCTACAACGATTCTCGCCATGAGATTTTCAACTCAGTCCACATGTGTATCGTACATTAAATATTTCATGTATGCTCAGAAGAAAATGTTCAGTAGGCTGGGATCTGGTTATCAGTAACAGAGAGCGCGCTTAATCCATATCGGGATTCTTTGTTCTTTTTTGTCCCTCAGAATGGAAAACAAGCCTATGTTTTATGATAATTATTGCTAGTCTCAATTAGTACGATTAACCCTCTTTCTTTACAAAAACAATTTAGATTCCCCAGTATACAAATCCATACTCTTCTTTTTACTTACTCAAAGTGGAATTTAACCATTCCCAGTGTGAATTAAAACAAATAACAATATTTTATCGATTTTTGAATAAATACTGATTTTTCCCATTGCAGTGAATGGCTTTTCGGCTTTCAAAATACACATTGACCGGAAATGTATTGAAATGCAACTCAAGGAAGTCCCGATTTCAATATTTAATAACTTCGTAATTGAATGGAATGCTTAAGCGTTCCACACCTTATTAAATTTACCTTCATTTGATCTGAACGAATGATCTCATTTCGTGATACAAAACAGCGTTTTCAGTAAAGCTAAGTAAATAATAACTATCATTAAGAGATGATTATATTTCAAATCGCAATTTTCCCATTTAAGTACAAATTTTCCATTAGAAGCTACGGCTTGCGAAAAATGTCAGGCATGGCTTGTTATATTAGGTTGGGGAAAAAGTAATCCATCATTTTTTCGGTAGACGTCTGTAATGATCGATATCTCGTGAGGTATCTATCAAACAATTTCAGATTGATGCTCGTTGAAAAGGTGACATTTGACACTAAAATATCCTCTTGCGGTTTTTTGTTTGATGAATTCAGTTAGGAGTACAAGGTTTTAAAAATGGAAGACAACAAACAGAAAATTCGATACATTTTCGTTTTTCTCTTGTAACGGCGAAAAAGATAGCCGGGTGGTTAAAATTGTGAAATGTGTTTATCGTCCTATATAAGACTGTAACAACCAGTTACGTGCAATTTTTGTTTCATCGATTCCGTTCGGGTATTTTTGATGTTAGAGATGCACCTCGCATGTGGATACAGCCTCGTCGAAAATGTTTATAAAATATCAAAAATGATCGAAGTTAACCGCATGTCAGCAGTCGTAACGCGCAAGACCTAAAAATCTACATGAAAGCTGTTTTAAACCTTTTTACAAAGCGAATCCAAAAGAAGTTACATAAAGTTCACGTAAAAATAATGGATTTCTTTTTCCCCAAGCTAATATATTTTCTATAAATAACATAATATATTTATGATATTCATTCTAATTCTAAATACACCAATAAAATTTGAAAGAGAGAAAAAAATTATAGAATGGAAACACACATAAAGCTTTAAATAAATTTAACTCAGTTAAAATTTAAGAAATTCTTACATATGAACGACATAAATTTCTTGATAAAATAAAATAAGTTTTGTTTATTTTGATAATCAATTTTTTATCCCGGTCTTAATCAGCTTTGATGAGTTTCTTTAACGAAGAGAGAAAAATCTTGCCGGAAATTTAAACAATAATCTATAGAACAATTAAATTTTGAAAAAAAATTATGATTTCTTATCAAAAATTTTAATTAGCATATTATAAATATTCACACAAATAAAATAAATAATTTCAATTTATCTTTACTTTTATGTGCTATTAGAACTGAAATTATAACCAATAGTAATACATTAAATTATACACATAATGTTTCAATAATAACAGATTTCTATCAATTTATGATGTTTTATATTGCAGAAATCGTATATATGTAATGCTATCACAATAAAAAAATTTATCAAGCGTTTTATTATATATTTGCATTTGTTTAATTAAAATTATAAATGCTTTATTCATTTATGATATTTTATAAATTATCACCGTTGCTACACATAATTTGTATTTTTTGATAATATGTTTCAACAATTCCGATAAAAATTGAAACAATTATTTGTTAGCATTTTAAAGAAAACAATTACAAATAACCGTGTTTTGGTGTGGACTTGTACCTCACCAAGTTAGGATAAACAAAATGGTTGTCTTTGGAGCTGGGGATCATAGATAAACACTTTCTAAACACGAAGTTCAGTCCCACATACAAACAATCAAAAACTCCTTTCTCTTGTATTATTAGGTTTAAAATCTATCCCTAGTACTATTATCTGTATTTACAAAATAATTAATATGTAGTCAGTTGTGAAAAATGAATTATTTATTATTTATAATCAATTTCTCAATTAGTTTCGTTTGAAATTTGATTTAACTAACGTAAATCTATAATAGTTCTATTTATGATTATATGATGAAGGAAATATAAGTGAATTTAAATCGCAAAAACAATCTTCATTTAAAAAAAAAAAAAAAAAATTCCAGATGCTTCTACAAGCTATTTTTGTTTTAAATTTATGATAGTTAAACAAACCATTTTGATTTACATTTAGAAATTTTTTTTTTCCGTTTATATTATAATGAAAGGATAAAACTAATATGATTCTGCGTTTTTGGAGAAAAAAAAACAATAATTTTTTATGCTTTTTTTAATATCATAGCATTTGAATAACTTTTCACAAAAAAATAACAATTGTATTTAAAATTTAAAATATAAATTTACAAATTTTTTATATTAAAAAAAAGTAAATATTAAAAAAATATGCAACAATTAGCATTGTTGCATATTTTTTTAATATTTACTTTTTTGTAACAAAATAATTCTTCTACTTAATTATTTATATAATAAATACACAATTCAATTAATCATTTCATTAACATTTTTATTACTCTAGCAGAAATTATTTTACCAATTTAGAGAAAAATCTGGTAATATACTGAATTTCTCAGTCATTCAATTGAAATTCACTGTAACGTGTAGTCATAAAGTAACGAGTAGTCATAACGAGTAGTCTCAGCCATTCAATTGAAATTCACTGTAACGAGTAGTCACTTTAAAAAATACTTGTTACACGCATGTAATGTGAATTTAGAAATAAGCGAAAACGTTTTAATACGAATAGCACTTCTAAATATTAAAAATTAATTAGAAAGATAGATTTTAAATGTTAATATACATTAAATAAAGCATACAACAAATTCACACACTCATCTTAAATAATTTATTATATACAACACCTTTCATTAGAGGACAGAGTTGGCCAATTGCAGATATCGGTCCTGACTGCGTGACTTGGCCAACAGCAAGCTCCATGCACAATAGGGGTATACCACAAATCATCATAAACACAAGGTAGGGTATAACAAATGATCCTGAAATATTTTTAAAAAAATAAAAATATACATTTTAAATATAATCAGTTTTAATAATAAAAAGTATTGATTAATTTTCATTTGGCAGAAAGGAAAAAGAAATACGTTAATATTTCATCGAACGAGTGCGTACCGAGCTGGTATCGGAATGGTTAGCGTTCTTACTTTTGGTTCAGCAGTTCGTAGGTTCGAATCCCACCTTGGGTATGACTGATCGTAGTGGTTCGGAATCCTTTAAACCAAATCTGCCGTTCTAATTAGCGCTTTTGTGAGAAAAACGACCGTTGAGCGACAAAAAGCCAAACCATTCAAGCGAGTGTGATCCATCAAATACAAGATCTTAAAAATCATTGGTCAATTTTTTTAAAATTCTCATATTGCATCAAGTGGAATTAAAAAGAAAAAAGAAAGAAATTCTTCGAAGAACACCAATGTTTCCTGTACTTAAATTCAAATATTCGGAAGAATCAATTTCTAGAAATGCAGTATTCTATGTTTATATAAATTGCCACATAGCTATTTTCATAAGTAGCCAAGGGACATTACGTCCACAACACGTATTTCCCATTAAAAAAGTGCTTAATTACGCAATGTGTTACCTTAAAAGTTGTTAAATGCATTCCTTGACATAGTGAATGACCTAACGGCCAAAAGCTGTTGTCCAGTATGAGATGCTAAGATATGGATTTTGGGGCCACTATCTTATAGAGCAGGGTCCATGTTCACGTGTTACTAGGGAGAAAACTAGGAAAACAAGTTTTGTTGACTCCCATTAATTGCGTTATTTTATCACAGAGTAGTGGACAGGACAATGATGAAGACCATTGTAAGGCATTTTAGCTTCCACTATGTAAATTGACTTCCGGAAAGAATTTTCATAGATTGTGGGCCATATTCACGAGTTGTAAGAGATAAACAATTCAGAAAATTCCTAAGCACTCACCCAACGAATGTGCATGCAGAAGGCAGAAACACAATATCCATCTCCGGTTATTCAACAGTGACTGGGATCGAATCTGACACCTTATGCTCCGAAGAGCGATATAACGAACTATCACGGAGAGCGTATACTAAATTCATCCTTTTAAAAATTACGAAATGGAAATTTTATTGTAGTCCTTTAACTTATTTATTATATCTAACATTTTAAATTTTTAGTGATGCATAATCCATTTTGTAAAGTCAGAAAAAATCCCATCATTGTACGAAGGAAATGGATGTACTTACAATTAACTGTTACAGTTTTAGCTAATAATTTCGCTGAGAAACACACTAAATAAATTAATCACTTATTTATCAGCAATATGATAATTATTTTGGTAAATATTCAGTATAATAAAAGCATTAAATTCGTAATAATCCATAGCACATAAAAAATATAACTAATATAGCTGATATTGAAAATAACAGTGGGAAAAATATGAAAATAAAAGGAAGAGTTAAATTTTCTTTTAGTTTTACAATGACTCTTTTGAGCTCGTCAAACAGTTAGTTTTATGATAAAGAAATATTTTAAAATCCGAAAATTCATTGTATTTTATGCTTTGTTTTTTACAGTTTTAGTAGCACTAAACTATAAAAGACCAAGCTTGAATGAATTTTCTTTGGTTGTCGATAGTAAAATATGAGAAAAAATTCGCTAAATGTGATTAAAAGGTTCACAGATCCCGATAAAAATTTATGTTTCATTTAAGCTTCAATATTACGATAAAGATTACCTTTTAGAAATATTGCTGTTATAATAATTTACCTATAAAATACAATTTAGAAAATGACTATTCTATACTGCCATTAGCCACTTGTATAACTAATAAAATCAAAGAATCTTATAAGTTTAAGTAATTATGTATTTATCAGCAATATATTTGGATTAAATAATACTTAAATATTAACAACATAGTAAATCTTAAAAATTGGAAAAAAAAATTCAATTACTTATTACCATTGCTTTAATTAAAATAATCATTTGAAGAATAAAAAAAATTCATTTTCATAATAAAAATTATAAAATTTAATTCTTATACAATGAATATGTCATCAAAATAACACTGAAAATTGCTGTCAAATTATATTAATAGGCTTCTCTATTCAGATCAATCAGTTTTAAGCCTTTTTTTTATTGTTACGAATAGTTATATTTTAAAATATTATAAAAAAATTGAAAATTTATGATTTAAAAATAATATTATGTGTACCATTGTATCAATTACATTTTTTCAATCAGTGTAAAATTATTTGTAAACAATGAAATGAAAGCAAAATATTATAACAGTCAACTTCAATATAAATATAAATTAAGTAAAGAAAAAAACTGAAAAAAAAATATACGACACAGATAATAATTCTGAGTAACGTTCGAATAAATTTAACTATTTTCTATAATTCTAAATATAAAATCTGTTTTAAATTATATTTTTCAAATTGCTTTTGTGAATAATTACAAAAATAATTCCATTTTAATCAAATATAAAAGATTTTGTATCATTTGATTTGATATTTACATATACATTAGCAAAGTTTTCGCTGTATTTAAGAATACATTGATGCTACAAGCCATTCATTGTATTTATAAGTGACTAACTACTTACATTAATAAACTAAAAAATCGAATTTGTTTTACCTGATACAAAAGATATATAAAAAACATATTTTATTTACTTGATAAAATAAATAATAATAAATTAGTGAAAAGCTTTAATTTATAAGAAATATTGCGAGGCATTAATTTGTTGTAAATGATTTTAAAAGAATGAATTACGAAGAAATTTTATATTCCTAAAAAAACATCAAATAGGATATTTAACTAATAAAACTATATTAGGAAAGAAAAATTAAATAATTATTATTCGTCAAACAATTTTGTGATAATTCATAGTCCCAACATCACACGTACCAAAAATGTTTTCTCTGATCAAATGAACTATTCCTTTTTTTTTAATGCAACTGTATAACTATAAATCAGTTGTTAAAAATGATTTAATATCATTGTTATTAAGGTATTTTAACAGCCAATTATAGCAAGTGGAAAATTAATAGTTAATATTGTTCTCATAATTAACATATTTTTTTGTTTGAAATATTTTGTCATTTAGAAATTTTAAGCAATATTTGAACGACTGAAAATAAATTTATTCTCACATATTGCTAAGGAAATCAAATAAGAATAACTATTATGAATTTGTTTCCCTAATACAATTTATTTTTCTTTTATGTTAATATTTCAATGAAAAAGAAAAAAAAGATTATAATAAAAAAATATTTAAAATACATACAGTATTCAATTCTTTCCAAATATAAAAAACAATCACAAACTTTCAAAAATATATACCTTTCTTAGAATTTTATTAATTCACATAATTTCAATTATTTGACCATTACATTATTTTTAAATATATACATATAATTATTGATTTTTAATATTGATATTTTATTTAAAAATAAAAATGTATATTATATATTTAAATATTATAAAAGAAAACTAAAAATATATTCTGATTTTTAGATTACTCCAAAATTCTAATTGATTATTATCTGTTAAAATGTAATTACAATTAAAGCATTTCTTGAAAGCAATGATTTTTTCTTATGTTGACTTTGTGTTTATGCCTCATTTTATGCCCAAGATTAAATAAACACTGTGTATGAAAAAAAAACTATTATGTTTTTATACACTTTATTATGAAGAAACTATAATCAGGATTTGTAGCTGACATTTGCAAAACATAACATTAATATTCTATATAAGATGCATGATATTTTGTTAAATTTTACTTCCTATTATAAAAGAGATGCAATATTTTCTCGTTTTATTTAAATAATTTAATACGTTGTATGATTAATAATTTATAGGATTACTTAATAGATCTTAACACGTGCCAATGGTGAATTGGATTTGAATCTAGTAGAGATGAAGTTTTAAATTATTTTGTATTTATGTATATATATATTTCAATATTTAAATACTTTGACTTAATATAGTTAAAATATAGTATATAGTAACTTTATATATGTATACATATATATGCATGTAAGTATAATTTATAGCTATAGCATAAACACGATACTTCTTATGTTGCGAAAAAATATGATACTTTTAGCTTATTATTTTTAAAATTGCATTATGGTATAAGCAATAAATATTTTTATAATATTTAAATGCTCTTTAAAATATCTACTATCCAATCAATATTTGGGGAAAACAAAACATTTAATTTATTAAAACTGTAAAATAATGAAAAAATAATTAAAAGAATCTATTAAATATTTAATATTCATTTAATTTCTTCTTTTTATAGCATTAATTCATTAATATATTAAAAGATAGACCAGCCCTAAAGATTTCTATTATTTTGTAAATATACTTCAAAGAAAGAAAAACAAATTGCAGAAATAGAATAAATTCTATGATAAATATCACAATTTCAATTTAATTTTAGCTCGAGGTTAAAAATAATAGAAATAAAATGGTTAAAATTTTTTGTCATATTTTAATATTTTATTCTTTGAAGGCTTATGATTTGGATGAGAATAAAAATATTATTAGAGGAGAAATTCCTTTGAGCTATTAGTCAAATATAATGACTAAAATGTATTAAAACTTGCAGAGCGTGAAATAATTGTGTAACATCATATCTTACACCAAATTCATTATTTTAATATAGAATCAAGTAAAAATGGCAAATAAAAAGTGTTTAATAGTAAATTTTTGGTAACAAAACAGTTAGAAAAAATTCTAAATAGACAGATTATAATATTTACATTGTTTTAAGAAAATAAAATTGAATAGCATTTTATCTTTAGCGAAGGAATTATCAGATAATCTTACCTCCACCATTGCTGTAACAATAGTAAGGAAACCTCCACAAATTGCTCAAACCCAAAGCTTGGCAGGCACTGCACCACAAGAAATCCAGTTTCCTGTGCCAGGGTATCCTAGTTTTGGGTTTTTCGTACACCACTTCCTCCCCTTGGAATTCGGACGACTCGGACTCTTCCTCTTCGACGTCCGGCAGAACGGACACAAACTGCAAATCCCGCAATTCCGGCAGTGACCGCGACATTCTCCGACTCCTGCCGAACGGCACCAACTTGGGCAAGCTGCTATCAGCATCTTGAAATCGGGGAGAACTGGAGGAGTTAGATACGAATGACGATGTCCTCACCAATCGCTCGCTTTCATCGGGCGAAGATATCGCTGGCTCATCGACAGTGGATAAGCCATCGTTTACCTTGGGCAAACAATCAGGAGATCCAAAGGGCACCCGCGATTTCACCTCGAGTACTGGAGGTCGCGAAGGCAGATAAAACTTGCGATTCGATTTGAAATCGGGTGTCTGACACCTTCTCGTCGGCAGGGGACTCGATTTGACAGTTGTCGAATTCGGCAGTTTGTCATCGGCTTCTGCCGATTTAAAGTTCCATTTCCTGCCGCCATTAGCAGGTGATTCACCCATTTATGCTGTCTGTGGAAGTAAAAAAAAAAAAAGAACAAAACAGCTCCACCTGTATTGCTCCACTGCAGCTGTTTCACTACATAACAGTCCTCTTTGCGCGTAATTAGAATCTCCGGGTTTTGATTCCGAAAAGCAGTGGGCTAAAATCCGCCGGCAACACGTACAGTACGCACATCTCTTTCGCTATGTGCCCCAAGTGGTGACTTCCTGCTTAACAGCCAGAATGTATCGCCAAGGTCGAAATCATGAAGGAATGGTAGTAAAAAAAAAAGGAAAACTTCCACAAAAGGCAGACGGCCTCCTGCTCATAAATTGAAATAAATTACACTTGTGGCAGTCTTTCTGATAAGCGTACTTTTATTAAGCGAACCCAGAAACAAATCCTTTGTTTTGACGTTTACTCCCAGCGATATAATGTCCGCTGAAACATTTCACTTGAAGAGAGGCATTTGTAAAATGAATTCTTTTTTTTTTCTTTCTTGTTTTCCATTTCATCTCCGATTTGATTCGACGAAAGAAGTGAAAGCTAATGAGGAAAACTGTCGTGTTCTCTCTCTCTATACCTGTCGTAAGCCGAGAGAGGTATGGCGAAAAAAAAATAATAATAAAGAATCGGTGATGAAATAACAAAACTAAACAGCGAAAAAAAATGTGTTACGAAACCTGTAAAATATCATCTCTTTCATTTTTGTTCCATTAAAAAAAAAATTTAGAAAATGTTTAACATCATTTTGTAATTTACAACCAAAACTAGGTTTCAGGTTACATTTTAATAATCTGTTAATCTGAGAAAAATGTTTCATCATATTGTAAATAAAGCTAATCTATGCGATATACTTTTAAGCGTATTTCAGAGTTTCTTGCGAAATCTTTGAATTTATTCGAATTTTGTTTTGCTTGTATTCCATTTAAATATACAATGCATTATATCTTTTAAAAGGAAATTAATTTTCTTTACAATTTCTGAAATTAATTTTTTAAAAATCTGTTGATTTTTAAAAAGTATTTCATAATGGCACAGATTTAGATTTTAATTAGAATATCCTTTTATTTAATCTGCTCAATTTCATTACAATCTGTTCAATTTGTCTGTTTTATTTGATCTATTATATGTTTACGGTACTAAATTTTTTTTTAATATACAACCATATATAATGAATCACCAGAATAAAATCCATTTTTATATTAAGATAGCCGCCTATATTTGATATCATTATTTAAAAGTTAAATAAATTTTTTAACGCTTCCATTAATATAGTATTTAAGCAGGTAACAATCCTAAAATCTTCCATTCTGAAGAGTGAAATTCTGTTATTAGATCATGATTGTCCTCTGTATATAAAAATGCAAGCTGTTTAGTAGTGGTTGGGATCAAACCTGAGACCCTCCATATGATTACGATGTAATGAAAACAAAGATTATGTAATCTCAAAGAAAGATATTGAAGACAATTTACTAATTTGTAGCAATTATAATAGTGAGGAATTTAATAATTTATTTTACTAGGCAATTATTAAATTCCTCCTTTAAATTATTAAAAAATATCAACATTAGTGTTAATGTCATAACACTTTTCTCCAGTTAATTAATATGTATTTTTGAATTTAAATAAACTTTTATATTGACAAAAGAATTTCATAATTCATTATAAATCGGCCTTCAACATTCCATTTTAAATCCACTATGTGATGCATTTATATGCGAATGCGTTATATGAATTTAATCAATTGCCATTAAAAGGAAATGTCTTTTTTCCAATTATGTAAATTACAGAAATCAAATAACGTAATTCCATCGCTGTTTTTGAAATTAGATTACAATTTAAAAAATGCCAAGGAATATATGGCCTTCAATTGCCTAGTGAATGTAAACAGGAAGCTAACTTTTAGTTATTTTTACCTCTGTCATTTTTGTCAGATATATGTTTGTATTTTTAACATGCATTCAATAATGTAAACAATCATAATTATGTAGAAACATTATTAGAATTATGTAGAATGATTTATATAGTTAACTGTAATAAATTACATAATAACTGTAATAAAACCAGAGTTTTATTACCACGACACCTTTAAGATTTAATGTCATTTAACAACCAATCTGTTTTTAAATGTATCTTATAAGCTACTAGAGATAGTCATTAATAAGAAGATTTATGATAATTTTCGAACTTCTAAATATTAGGTTGGGGAAAAAGTTATCCATTATTTGCTAAAGATGCACCTCGCATGGATACAACATCGTCGAGAATGTCTATAAAATATCAAAAATTATCAAACTTGACAGCATGTCAGTCGTCGTAGCTTCGCACAAGACCTAAAAATCTACATGAAAACTGTTTTAAACCTTTTTACAAAGCAAATCTGAAAATTCTTCTTGAGACTAAACATTCCTTATAAAGTATTTTAAACTTACTTAAAGGAACTACTTTGACATAACCCCCAAATCGGAAATTTGACGACTTATTTTTCTCACCAAAATGGATTCGCGCTACATACAAATAATTAATAACAAAAAACTTTAAAAAAAGCTCAAAAAATGGTTCAAAATACAAGAAAATACTAAATTTGACAACAGCAAAAAACAAAAAGCTGAAAAAACCTAAACTGGCAACACCAAAATAAGTAACAGCAACCCTAAAAAGTCCGTAGGGAGTGCCAGATTTGGCGCTTAATTTTTATGGGGTATATCAAAGTTGTTCCTTATTTAAAACATTTGATAAAAATATATTCAATTTTCTTTTATAAAAACATAATTTTAATAAATTTATTTTGGTTTAATAGTTTATTTTAACTTTATTAAAAATATTTAAATTTAACTTTAAAATTTTTTTTCAAAATAATTTAGTAGATATTTTAATGATTTGAAATTTAGTAAAGTCTAAAATTCTGAATGTATTTACATTTACTCAGTTATTATTTTTTTCAGTGTTTTTTTTAGTTATTTTTATTAGACGGAGATTAAGTGAAGATGGAGTTAAGAGAGGTCAACTGTGTTTCGGTAAAACTATACTTTAGGGTGCAATTTGGCGAACTTGGCGATTTTTTTGGCGCCATTCCTATTCGCACCGATTACAGTGCTAACAGGTATGGTTGAACATTAAATAATGCAACGCCCTTTGGATTTTTAAAATTCTAAAAATGATAAAACAATCAGAGCCTCGACTGGATCTAGATCTATCAGAACACGATTCGATTTTGCCCAGCTTGGCGAGAATCAACGGGACACCCTAAAGTATAGTTTAACCACTGTTTCATTTAATGTTATAAAAATAAGCTATTATGTTCGCTATAGACTATTTAAGCAATATAAACTCTATTAATTTATTTCTATGAAATAAATCAGTTTTCTATTTTATATCTTTAACTCCGTTCCCGATGGAACTAGTTAAACTTTCGTTCTTGGCAACCACACATACTCCTACCTATCAATTCTGTTGATAAAAAATAATCTAATTGTTTTCAATTTTCACATTTTTTAGAGAAGACTGAAAAATGTAGAGAAAAGTACAATATTCACATGAAATCCTTTGCGTCTTGAATTGTCCATATTTTATTAAATACCTTTAGCAACTGTTACTATGAAAAAACACTCGCAGTATATTTTAGCCAATAAAGATCTAGAAAAAAATGAATAGAAATTTGTACTCTTATCTTGTGAAGGGAATCAAACTCATAAATAATACAAGCATATAACTCAAGACTCAAATGAGGAATAATAATTCGTGCTCTCTACCGTTTCCTTCTCTGAACCGCCATTACGCGATCAATTTTCAATCGTATCAGTATCGCATCGATAGACCATAAAAATAGTTTTGAAGTTTGAATGACTGGAAAATAATTTTTCTCAATAAGTAAATAAAAAATAAACTGAATCTGATGTATTTCATTTCATTTCTTTTTTTACTTTTTGGCGTACCGCCAACTGTACACCTGCGTGACTCTTTTGAATAATAAAATAACTGAAATAGAAACGGAACTTTTGCGCAAATACCAAACTTTCCAGAATAATGTAAAATATTTTATGTTCAAAATATTAACGACAGTAAAAGGCGTATGTGATTTTTCGAATCACTTAAAGGAGATTTTAATTCAAGGTCTAAAGCTTAAAACAAAATTTAATGAACACTAAATATTTGCAGTGGAAATTAATTCATAAAAAATTCTTCCTTATTATTTTTTTCTGCCATTTCAGAATTGTATAAACAGAACTTAAAAATAAATAAAATAAATAACGATAAAATTAAATAATAAATTAAATAGTGATTCGGTACTTTTTATTATTGGGAATTTTTTGTCTCGTTTTTTGCTTATCAAAAATTGCTTGATATTGAAAACATTCTGTGCTAATTGTAAATATTTTTAAATATCTACTAGGGTAAAAATTTATTGTACGGTCATCCTTGGCGACTTTTTCAAAATATCGCCAAAAATCTCGCTATTTTGTTCAAAGTGAGATCTAATAAAAAACAGAATATAAAAAAATATTTCCTATACGAAAAAACGGGTTGCCAGAAAATGTTATTTATTTCCAAATTTTTTAACATTTCGCCAAAAGTGACCATACAGTAAATCTCATCCATCTACGGAGTAACATGTAAGTAATAAAAATATGTAATTAGATGAGATAAAATCTATATTTAACAAAGAAGTTAATATAATTTAATTTATTATTTTAGATTCAATGGTCGTTATAAATGTGAGTAATAAAAATTTTATTTTTT
Source organism: Latrodectus geometricus (assembly GCA_026290005.1). NCBI lineage: Eukaryota > Metazoa > Arthropoda > Arachnida > Araneae > Theridiidae > Latrodectus > Latrodectus geometricus. The sequence goes on from JAPDSC010067763.1 coordinate 17,153, forward strand.
TTATTCGGACACACTTGAGTAATTAACACATTTGCCGCAACAAGGTCGGAAACTGCTACTCATTTTATCGTTAACCGATGGGCACCTGTAAACCAAGTCACGGAGGTACGAGTAGCATCGCCCACGCCACCACAAACCCGTTTATAGGGCGAGCCACATTCATCAATCATCAGAGGAAAGGACAAGAAAACAGAAAGAGAAAGTACATCCATGCCGGGATTCGAACCCAGGTCCTCCCCATCCGTATTCACGTACTCTAACCACTAGACAGGGTGGGCGGCTAATAAAAATTTATTAATATCTGAATTTGTTAATGCAAGAATAATGAGAGGCAACACTGTTATTATAATAAGTTTTCATTATAACTATTTTTATAAATAATTTATGTTGTTAATATTAACTTCGAAATGATAGAATACCGAGTATGCAAACAATACATCAAAAAATACCGCTCAGATCCAAATAGATGTAAATATCACAATCTTTCATACAACCGTTATTTGATTAATATACATATAGTAAATCACTGCTTAACAAGGCAACGATAAGCCGCCCTTATTTAGGAACAACTTTGATATACCCCGTAAAAATTACGAGCCAAATCTGGCTCTCCCTATGGACTTTTTAGGGTTGCTGTTTCTTATTTTGGTGTTACCAATTTAGGTTTTTTCAGTTTTTAAGTTTTTGCTGAACCCGAATTTAGTATTTTCTTGTATTTTGTACCATTTTCTGAGTTTTTATTTTAAAGTTTTTTATGTATTAATTATTTGTATTTGGCGAGAATCCATCTTGGCGAATAAAAAAGTTGCCAAAAACAGGTATTATGATTGGTAAGGGAAAAAAAGTCGCCAAATTTCCGATTTTGCGTGGGGGAGGGTATATCAAAGTAGTTCCATTATTTAAAATAAGGCATAATAAGCATTATCGTGATTACACTTGGTAAAGGTATTGGTTGGATCTTAGCAGAGCCTACACCATTGGCAGGAATAATTTTGGTTGGCGATAGATGTCACCAGTCTTGGTAATCCTACTTTGATACACTAGATATGACAAACCTAACTATTTCTGGAATTCTTATTTCGCCATTTTGTTCTGCCTTGGCTCTTTTTTTTTTTTTTTTTTCAGTTTGTCACCAAAGGTATAGGCTCTTGTAGTATTTAACCAAAGGTGTCGTATGATAATTTACTTTTCATTGATTTATAGATGATAAAAGGGAGGTGAGGGAAATGATATTTATGATGTTATGTACTGTTGTAACTGCTAAATTTTGCACATTAGTTTTTCATTAACGGATTAAGAACTAGCGATTGTTCCTCCTGAATTCTTAACATCTATTGAAAACATATAGAGGCTAAGAATTCATATGGTTTAGTATCTCATTGTAAGTAAAGTGTGATATACAGAGAAACAGCCAATTAAAGTGATTTCTCCTGGTCTTACCAATATCACGATATAATTGATGCTCTATTTCTATCTCAGGTTTGTTGAAAGTGGCACTTAAGAATTTTCCGGGTTTTTACTCTTGACATGTGAATACGACACATTATCTATCTTCCAACTGATTCAACAAGCATTTATAATGTATCTTTAAATCAATAAATTGCTTTTATGAACTATTATATATATAAATATATGTATAAATATCATTTCTAAATCTTCAGTTTTGATTTATTAAGTACTTTTCCGCCGTAAAATTTCCTCAAGCATGTACTTCGCAGTAAAGAATAGATTTAAAAGCTTTTAATAAGCACTAAATCAAAATTTTATGAGCTGGTTGAAGTGTGATAAACCTCAATCATTACCACATCAATCTATAATAATATTTTTGTAGATTTATGTAATTGGAGATTTAAATAATATTAATGCGATAGAATGGTTTTTTCAAAATTATGTTTGAACTGGTGCATTCATAATACTAAAATTTCAAATATTTATTTAAAATTTTAGTTTAACTATTTATTGTAGCTATTTTTACTTAATTTATAATAAACATAAAATATATGAAAAGTAATGGCGTTATTAAATATGCATAATTTGAATCATAAAGTAGTCAGTTCGATCATATCAAAATTAAAGTTATTAGTTATTTCTAATTTAATGAGCTTTATATTTATGATAACCATTGAATGATCCTAACTAAGGGTCATTGAAAAAATGTTTCAGTCTTAATACAAATATTTACTATTTTGAATACATAACTCAAAATTATCCAGAAAATTTTCAGATTACGTAAATAAGATACTTAAATAGTTATTTCTACTGTAATAAAATAATGTATTTAAGGTATTAAAAGACGTTTATAACAAAGTTTATATTTTGCTGAATAAAACTGCTTTCTGCACCGCAAAATTAAATAACATCATTCCATTAGATGATATTTAATAATTAATTTTAAAAAAATTATATTGCTTACCTGTTATGGTAAGCCTACAAAACTTTTACGAACAGTAGTTCCCAGTTGAGAAAAAATAATAGAACCAAGAATTGTACTCGAATTGGCTTACCATTCTAAGCTCACATTTTGCGTATAGCTCTTGAGTTTGAAATGAAACTCACACGCTATTGAACCAAAGACTTTGTTGTTATTAACTCACAGAATACAGACCGCTTACTCTTGAAAAGGCTTTCTAATTAGTATCTTTTGTCAAAAAGATCAATAAATGATTTGATCTCAGTCGATTTTTCTTAAATTTGATAACACTGAGCTCTTGACAAACAAATCATCTTTATTATAAGGTAACTATTATGAAAATGCTGATTTATCAACGTGAACAGTGAGGCTAAGTTTATCAAAAATCTTCGAAACAATTTTAATAAGTTGCTTATCCATGATTAAATGAAAATATGAATAAAAAACAAACTTCCAAATGCATGCTTATTAAAAAAAGTCATCCACTTCATGTTATTTTAAAAAAATTGGTTGGATCAGATTTACTGTGCGGTGGCTCTTGGCGCGATTTTCCAAAGTTGGCTATAAATAACATTTTCTAGCAACCCAATCAATTCTGACCAATCACAGATGAGGGATTCCAAACAATGAAAAATGGAATATTCTGTTTATTTTCAGACCTTGCTTGTCCAAATTGGCGAAGTTGGCGAGATGTTTGGCAATTTTTTGAAAAAGTCACCAAGAGCGACCGTACAGTAAATTTTTACCAAATTGGTTTCTTCATCATAGAAAATCTTCTTCTTTCATACCATCATGATTCCAATTAACTTAATATTTATTTGCAAATAGAGCACACGTTAAATACCACTCTACTTTGTTTTCAGATAATTGCAGAATACTGTTGAATTGAAAAACTTCGTTACAGACATTAAGACTTATAACTGGAATATTCTCCTTATTTAATAATTTTTTTAGATGAAGAATTATGTATTTTACAAGCGAAGTTAAAATGTTTAGGACACCAAAAGTATTATTAGAGACATTTTGTTCAAATTTTGCTCGGTGATATTGAAGGATAATACGATATAAATGTCTCTATATTCCTAAAATCTAATTCCTCTACAATTGTTTCTAACAACATAAAGATTT
>JAPDSC010067773.1:0-45918 GCA_026290005.1 Latrodectus geometricus
ATATATATATATATATATATATATATATATATATATATATATATATAATAGTGAGATATTTAAATTAACAAAATTCTGAAAAACTATTCAAGGGCTTATTTCTTTACTTAAAGATATATCGTAGTGAATGAGTATCGTGGGATCAACTTAGAAATTCGAAGGAAGAAAACTGAACACACATGCGAATCTAATTAATTTGTTACGCTGAATCTGTTTTAAAATTGAAGTCTCATTGACGTGTGAGTATAAATCTCTTTTACCCAATCATTTTAACCAGAGAATCAATACACAACAGGAAATTCTGGGATAGAATGCTTGAAGTAGCAAAGACAGGGTAAGACTAAAGTATTTGCCTGAGAGAACCAATCTACCATCTTTCTTTGCAGATTCCTTTTGGGAAGGATTATGGGAAATCCCATTTCGGGCTTGAACTCAGGTAATATCATGAGACAATCTGCGTGGGTCTTCAGAAGAAGAGCGTGGGCTTTCTCCGAGAAGTTAATTCACTTTGAACACCGGAAACCACCCCCATTTCTTAGTTCGTGACAGCCGTATTATTTTCACTAGTGTAAGGAGATTGATTCGCATATAAGAAAATGTTTTTCTTCAAATCGCAGGCCAACATTAATGATAACTTTTAACTAAGGAATTCACACAACTCTTGCCCTTAAGCAAGCAACGATTAAATTGGCCAGAGTTCACGAACTTTTGCAATTTAGAAGTTCAACTTCTGTTTCTTAGAGTAGCAAAAAAAAAAAAAAAAAAAAAAAAAAAAAAACCCACTATTTAAATTTAGTTTTTATCCTTTTATTTTTACCCCTTTTTTCCGTAACTTAATTCAACACTAGCAAATATTTCAAAAGTTTGAAACACGAATCTTGTATCCTCCCGATTGTTTTTAATAGTGCATAACTACAGGAATTCCATTTACAAAATTAGCTTATTTAGTATGAAATTTAAAGTTACTTAAAAATACTAAACTTATCTTTTCAAAAATAAATTTAGTATTTATACCATTTTAAGAAATATTTTAGTAAACGAAATAAATCAATAAATACATAGTAAATTAGAACAATCGCGATACAATTTAACATCTCAAATAAAATTCTTAAAGGTTTCTTTTAATGATATCCGAAGCATACAGGTTCAAATTCAGAACTCTTAATTAAATACTAAATTTATTCAATTTGTGAGAAAATATTTATATTTCACTTTTATTTCTATGTATTCAAAATACTGAAACCAATTATCCACTTCTAAGCTTATTTAAAATTTCAATTTTTTTTCCCAACTTTATTATTTAAAACAGGTACAGGACAAAATTAAGTTATCTAAGTGGATCATGTTGTGATATCAAATTTAAAGTACAAGAAATTTATGCACAATAAAATAAATTTTTTATTAAGATAAACAATGGAAATATAGGGTGACCTCTCTATATTGAAATAATCAGAACACAATAAAAATATTATTACACGTTATTTTGAAAAAGTGGTTCGAGTAATTTTATTTCATCGAAAATTAAATCCCACATACTTATAATACGTAGAAAAGTAATTTTATTCTTTTTGAGTCTCTTCTTTTCTATTTATTATCATTTGCTGCTTGTGTTTTTATCAGAATAACAAATCCAACAAAGAAAATTTTTACTTTTAAAACTCCCTCAACAATGGCCCACTCAAACGGTGATTTTCCCTGATAAAGAAAAGATACTTTTCTTACGGATGAAGCCTTTCTCAATTGAAGTTTTACCTGAATATCTGTCCACGATTCTTAGTGAGCGCGCTAGAGTTGAATGATCTTTAAAATGCAGTCAAACAATGGCCTTTCCAGCTATTGCCATCCAGCTTAAAGGAATTCTATTTATAAATATGATATCACATCCTCGTAATTTTTCTTAAGACTTTTGTTACACAATAGGGCGGTTTTTGTCTGAGATGTGGAAGAAATTTTACTAGTATTTCTAGGATGTTTAAGAATTTTAATTGAAAACTTTTTAAAAAGAAAAATTTTAAAGAGCGTAATATTCTTATTTAAGAAACGCTTGAAATACAAAATATATTAATTTCCAGTTTTATGTGTATATATTAGGTTGGGGAAAAAGTTATCCATTATTTTTTCGGTAGACGTCTGTAGTGATCGCTATCTCGTGAGGTATCTATCAAACAATTTCAAATTTATGCTCATTGGAAAGGTGACATTTGACACTAAAATATTCTCTTGCGGTTTTTTGTTTGATTAATTCAGTTATGAGTACAAGGTTTTAAAAATAGACGACAACAAATAGAAAATTCAATACATTTTAGTTTTTCTTTTATAATGGCGAAAATGCTAACCAGGTAGCTAAAATTGTGAAAGGTGTTTATCGTCCTATATATGACTGTAACAACCAGTTACGCACAATTATTGTTTTGTCGATTCCGTTTGGGTATTTGGATGCTAAAGATGCACCTCGCATGGATACAACATCGTCGAGAATGTCTATAAAATATCAAAAATGATCGAAGTTAACCGCATGTTAGCAGTCGTAACGCGCAAGACCTAAAAATCTACATGAAAGCTGTTTTAAACTTTTTTACAAAGTGAATCCAAAAGAAGTTACATAAAGTTCACGTAAAAATAATGGATTTCTTTTTCTCCAACCTAATATTAACAAATTATTTCAATATTATGTTTGGAATCCAGATTAAATATTGCTATTTAATATAACCAAGGCTCTTAATTTTATCTGGAAATTTGTAATTGAAATTTAAATTTGCATTAAATTAGTTTAAAAAAAATAAACGATTTATTGTTCAATAGAAGTTTTGCTTTATTTAAGTAAATTTTAAATACATAGCTTCAAGAAATTGATTACCATCTACAAAAGTAGTGCTCTAAACTTATATCTAAAAATATAAAATGTGTAAAAGTAAAAAATAAAAATCTATTTTCATATAAATTTAATCCATTCATTGAAAATAAATTTAAAACTGATTTAGTAACCTTTTATAAAAATGAATTAAATTTTCTTAACTCCATATATGTAGCTACTTTTAATAGATATTTCTATAATTTTTCATTTGATGCCATTTGAATTTATTTAAGTTACAGAAAAAACAACTCTCATCAATGACTCTGTTAGGTTCGTTAAACTAAGTTCATTTGGTTAAAAACAAACGTAAGTGGTAAAGGAAAACCGAAGCCATTATGGAGATAGGCTCTGCTGCTATGGATAGGACAAAAGGAAAACATTTATCATACATGGTATCAGCGGTGTCATATTTGTTTGTTTCCAATCTTTTCCTCCTCGAGACATAGCTGTCAAGAAGTAATATTCATTTAGAGCGTTTTCTAAAATAGGAGGTCGCGGTCTACTGACCCCTTGCCGGTAGTATCGTCCAGTAAATATCACGGGAAAAAAGTAACTGCATACCCCTCAGTTCGATTTTTAATTTACCTGTCAGAATTAATTCTGATGTAGACTTCAGAGCGTAAAATTGTTTCACCTGTTGATCACTTCAAGAGTCCATACTGTAAGCTGTAAATATCCCCATCGCTTGCATTAATTTAACTGAATTCTATGCACTATATATAGCTGGTTTTTATATATTATTTTTTCTGAATTTGTCACTATGTTATGAAGAAAATTATACATTTATATAAATTTTTCATTGGTTAAAATTATGGCATGAGATTTTAAAAATGTGAGTTTAAAAAAATGACTGAAGATCTCAAGATTTTTATTTTCCTGAATTCTTAATTATTATTATTTTTACATAATTAAAGAGTAATTTTGAAGACTAATTTCAGGTTTTTATATTTCCACCACTATCAATATTTTCTGACACTCTAACATTATACATGCTAGAAAGGGTTTTTGATTCAAGAAATGAATTAAATCAAGGAAATTTATTAAACGTATTCAAAAAATATATTTAATTTATTTATTTTTATCCAGAATTAAAAGTTATATGAAAGAATATGAAAATTTACGTTAGGGTTTATCAGGACTTATCCCCGCAAGTTTTGTTCTGATGAATATTATTTTTTAAATTTAATTAAATTGATATCATTTAAAATGAACACATTACATCCTCAAAAACTATTTCTAAAATTTTATTCGTTTTTATGAAATTACTTCATATATTATTAATTACTTTAGTTATTTTTCCTGCATTCTACTCATGCTTTCTTAAATTCAAGTTAAATAGATGCTTGAGGTGTGTTTTACTTCATGAGATGAAAGTCCGTAAATTAAAAGAAAAATTTATTGACTTGAAGCAACCTAGAAATTTCTTGTTTACTTTCCCATGAACGCGATATAAAATTGCTTTTGATTTCCCATAAAGGTAACCTTACATTTAACAAAGAACACTTATAAATTGAATTATTCAACTCTTAATATTTATAGAAGTTATTTTGATTTTACTTCCTTTATGGAATACTACAAAAATTTATACTGATTCTGTCATTTTTCTCAAGACCTTTTCAATCATACTTTGCAAATCTTGTTCTATTTCTCTGTTCTTCTTTAGTTTTGTGTCTGATCTTCTTTCTTCTACATCAATCATACTCCCCATGTGACTGTTGTGAATGGTAGATTTTGTTCTCCAACACGATTTTCTTAAAGTTGGGTCACCACTTGACATTCAATAGGCCACTTTTCCTACTCTGAGGATAAAGGCCATGCCAACCCGCTATAGCTCTTTTTACTACCTGCTGTTTGATGAGGTGCGAAAGGTCACTAACGCTTGCCCAAAATCGCGATTCCAGGATAGAGTGTTTAATGTATTTAAATATTAATCTATCATATGCCTACCATGAATCAAAATCTCGTATTTTGCAATCATGCCTATATAAATTGCTTGGAAGGCTGTTGCAACATATCTGAACTCAACCTTAGTTCTATTTCTTTGCCGAATGTATGTTTATGCTTTCCTTGATCATTCTTCAAAAAGAACTCATATTTCCAACTGATAATCTATTCTTTTGCTATTTTGTCTTAATGACTACATAAATATTAATGAAAGCTTCTCCATCTATGCACCTAAGTATATTGTATTATATCATTGTATAAGTTTATGGTAGTGGTAAAATTAAACAAACCATTAGAAATAATTCCAATGGCTTTGTGAAAAACACAGGTAAGCTGTTGAAAATTGCCATAAATATTTTACTTCCCACATTACCATTATTCATCCAAGAAGAAAAATTACAACCTTCCCACGTTTTCGGAGTTCGAGAATCTGACCAACCGGAAGTAACTCTTCTTCGATTGGTGATGTCATGCAGCATTGCAATCCCAGTACCACACATCATCCTATTTGCATTAACAATAAATCTTTTGGAGAGTTATTGATGGAAATGTTACTTTTTACAATATTTAACGTCGGTAAAAGCCATTTTTTTTATTGCAATGAGTGAAAATTGATTCTCCTCTCCAAAAGTGATTTTCTTTTTGCAACATTTCTTTATTTTTCCTTATGAGTTTTAATTGAATAGCTTTAAGCCCAATTATCCACTCACGCCGCCTCTATTATCGGCATGAATAATGGCCACCACATTTGCAGTGCCCTAAATTCCTGGCTGAAATGAAAATTACCAATTCACATTAGTGCGAGGAGTAAGGTCTTTATTTATCAGTGATGACGTTGATTCCAAATGAACAATTAATGCATTTCCCTAACCTCGATCTCAGCTCCCGATCGATCTGCAATAGGGTCACTCATCCGAAACTTCTGACTTACAACAGCTGAACAATGGTTTTGCATAACGTGTATTGAATTTTATTTGTCATCATAAATTTTTTTTGTTGTAGAAATTTTTAATGTGGAAGATTATGATGTCGTACTTCTTATCTAACAGTGATTTTCTTTTTCTTTCAGGTCTCAAAACTTCTATAATCATTGCCCTAATGAGTAAGTTATAAAAATTAAATCTTTTTTTTTTTTTTACGCATAATGGTTTTTATCAATTTCTCGTGTGTCGTTAAAAAGACATTAATGCCTATTAAATAAATTTTATGACTTTCATCATATAGTGTTTTAAGAAATAATCAATAAGAATATTTAAATTTATTTTAAATAAGTGACCTCTTTTTTTAACAATCTAAGCAAATTTAATCTAACTATATCTGTTTTTAAATAAGATACAAAGATTTCAAAATTTATCCATTAAAAAGCATTGGTGCGCTACGTTGCTCAATAAATAAGATGCAATTTAGAGAATTGAAAATACATGCTCCAAATATTCATTAAGTTTGAATTATTAAATTTAAAATGGCTAAATGAAAAGAGTCAGTTTTAGTAGAAGTTGTAGTATATATTGGGTTGGAGGGTAAGTTCTGTCTTATTTAAATTTTTTCCTTTAAATATTACAAGTAAATGAGGAAAGGTAAAAAAGGACACCTTTTATATTATATAGAAGCTAAAAAAAAAAATCCGATTAACTCACTACCCAGACGTTTTTTTTATTTACAAGAAAAATCACCTGCCTATTTAAAATACGACAGAACTTTCTCTCCAACCCTATTTATTGTTAAAATTTTGTCTGCAGGTAAATAACATGAAACGAATACTTTTCATTAGTTTACTGAAAAAATTATCTTACAAGTTAATGAACTCACGTAACGTGCTTTCGAAAACTCACTTATTAATTCTTCAATAGAAAATTTTCATTTAATGTAAGTGCACTGCACATCCTTAATATACCTTACCCACGAAAAACTGAAATGAAATTTACAGAATATACTCTGTATATTCTGTAAATTTCATTTCAGTTTCTCGAGTGCAAAAAGTGATCATAGAGCGACAAACAAAACTATCTTCAGTAGATGAAAAGTGTGCCCTTCCATTGCGCTATGCATAAAAATTTAATTTTATACACTTTGTATAAATATTTACCCTCTGAACTTATTTAAAAAAATTCCCATTGTACCCGCTACTTTACTAATATATTATCTTTAACTATTTAAAAATCTTAAGATTCCCTTATTTGTTTCTTGTCTGATTGACAAATGGATAGTTAGCACTCTAAGTTTAAGTTAAGCAATTTCTCGGTTTGAGCACTATTTCGAGTGAAGATCATTTTAGTCTTTGGAGTTCATTTTAAACTGTAAATCTTGGTACTTAAATTAAAAAAAAAAAAAAAAACCGACTATAAAATATGAGAAAATTTGGTGAAAATGTGCTTTAGGTTCCCTGCTTGGCGCGTTTTCAAAAACTCCGATGCTATGGCAAAAATTTTACCGTTATTTCAAAGTGAAACGTAATTAGTGACCAATAAAAAGGTTAAAAGAGAAATTAATGAGCATGTTTGAAAAAGCGCTTCAAATTCGCGAGTTGGCGAGGAAGGGGACCTAAACCGCAATTTAACCGAAAATTCATTTAGTTTCTTTACCTTCTTTTTCTTATTGTTTTAAGTAAACATAAAATAGATATTTTTCATCTTCTACTTGATACATCCTAATGATAATCATAAAGTTTTATCGATGCAAACTAATGATTTAATATACTGAATATACATCTAATATTCCATATTTTGCTTTGCATAATATAAATTCAAAACTATTTTCTTCATAAGTTTTCCTGCACTTTATTTTACTTCAAATAATCTACGTTAAAGTTTTCCTTATAATAATTAAAAAGGAATTTTTGATTAATATGAATTTAATTGCTTTTATTCACAAGAATTAACATTTATTGCGGAAAAAAGAAATTTAATGCTAAAATAGCCAAATAAAGAGTAATTCATTTTATCCTGATGTATTAATAAGCATGAAAAATAATAGAATTCCAAAAATTAATCTTTTCCTGTAAATCCATTAAACAATTAATGTTTACAGAAAAATATAAATAATTTGAAATTAAAATTAATTTCTGTTTTGTGCTTTTAAAAGCATCCCCAGCTGTAAACTTTACATTAATTTATTCTATTGTAGACGTATTAAAATTCAGTTTTTAAAGAATGGAAAATTTATCCATTTATTATTATTCAAATTTTGAAATCCATTGAAAATAAATTACACGGTTGATTAAATATTCGGGAATTAATAAAAAAAATGGTTGATTGAATATTCGAAAATTTTTACTTTTGGAAACGGTCGGTAAGGTGCATGTATTATATATATTGAATTTATTATTTTTCTTCAGTGATTTTTTTGTATTTTTAATATTCTATTTTTAAAACAAGGAAGTTTATTTTTGTCTGCTTCAAAATCCCTTAGATTAATGCATAAAGAATATTCACTTCCTCTTGTACTGATTTCGAGCTGAGTTTATGTTATTACTGGTGTTATTTTATTTTTATTGCAAATTCGAAATAAATTTATGCAGTTTTTATTCATATTGATTTTATTTATTATTAATTTCGCTGTGCAACTAGGGTTAGCAAATTGGTTTCCGTCTAATTTGGGAAATAAATGTGATGCCCCTGTTTTAAAAAAGAAACAAAAACTATTACATTTCCTAATTATTTTACTTTATATCGTATGATATCTCGTGAAATTATAAATATAGTCAAAATATCCAGACGTCAAACCTATTGCTTCCAAAAATAATTAAATAGTTTAAGTGTAAGAATAAATAGAATATTTAAAAGGTAAATATTTATTATATGATTAGTTCGTTTCATTGATATCACAAAGGCCCTTCTTACATTAAAAATATAGCAAAATACTTTCTGCGAAATTTCCTTGTGAATATTTACCAGTTTTAAGTTAGTGTAAACTTTCTCATTAAAATAAGTCGAGCTAGCAACCGAAGGGTTAGTGATCTTTCGTTCAACAGTTCATGAGTTCGATTCTAATTTTTGGCTTGGTATCCATTTTAAACTGTAGTTTTTAATGTAACTATCCCTAATGGGCAAAAAACAACCGTTGAGCAAACAAACATCAGGAAAATAATATATATATATATATATATATATATATATATATATATATATATATATATATATATATATATATATATATATAATGATAATACATTTTCTGAAGTAGAAATTTGTACTTATCATAAAACATGGTAGATTAAATAGAATATTTTGCCCAAACATTCATTATTTTAAGCTCAAATAAGGACTTAAAAGAAAGAACAGGAGTCTAAATTCTTCAGGAGGTTCTATTTATTTACGATTGGAATCTTAGAAACAAATATCCAATTGTATATTAATTCTGGCTATTCTCCGCGCGCGCGTTTGATATTTTCTGGGTTCATTAACATAAGTTCTCGTCAAGCTGGCTGTTAAGTTATAAGCGCTGTGTTCTTAAGCTTAATAATCGATAGTTTCAATACCCACCTCTGATTTGGAGTTTAGTTGCTCTAAATTAACTTTAAATTATAGCCTCTTGTCTAATTAACCCTCTTGTGCTAGCGTTGAATGACATAGAAACCATAACTTTACTTGTTGATGCAAACAATTTACGCAATTTGGTTACATTCATTCCTTTTTCATCTATATTCCAAGTAAAAGAATGACAAATCTTGTAATAGAAATTTGAATATGGAGTAAAGATAATGCGCTATAACATAACTGCAAATTATTAAAAAATATTAGGCTATGTTCAGTACTTTGTTAGAACTTTTAATATTTTTTGTTTTTGTGCTATTGCAAACTTTTAATGTATTTGAATGTTAAAGATCTTTAAAAATAATCTTGATAACCCGGCAAAGAAAAACAGCCTTAATCCGGATGTTATTCCAGTTTAATTTTAGGGAAAACAAAATTTCTCATTGTAATTTCAATACTTAAACACTAATTTATGGTTATAATCCCCATCTTCTTTCACATACACATGGCTCTTTAGTTTAAAATAGTCTAAAGTTTTTTTGAATGCAAATTATGTGACCCTATCCTCCTAATGTTTGCCTTTCATTAAACGTTGTAATCTGAGACGTTTGATAAGAATTGCTACTCGGAGACAACGTTCTCTGAAGGGTGGGAAAAAAATAGAAACCTGTTTGAGTACCTGGAGGGGAGAATTGTCTAGAGTTCCAGATAGACTGAGAAATGAGCGAAAAGCCATGCAACCCGTGGCATGTCTTTTCCCAAGAGTACCAGTTAATAAGGAATACTTTGTTTTCCTAATCGATTGAGACGGCGTGCGATGAATTCAAACAATGTAATAAATCGTCCATGGTAAAACACATTATTTTTATATTGGTTTTATTGGCACGCATGTCTTCGGTTTTGGTACTGGATTGATTTTGCGTGCTTTACAATCAAATCTTTTTAGGCCAAAATCTGCAAGCACCTTAATTCTTACCTAAAATTTATATTCCTATTTTTTTCAATATTAAATGAGCTTCTATTTATAAAAGTTGTAATAATCAACAGTTTTCTAAGAGCAATAACCCATTTGTATATTTAAATGGTAGGAAAAATGTTCACAAATTTATAGTATATTTTATTTATTGCTCAAAATTAAAGAATTAAAGCAGAATATAAATAATAATAAATAAAAAAAAATCAAATGAAATTTGAAAATATAGAACACTATTTGATTTAGCTTTTATAAATTTTGTATTTCCAGTAATGTTAACAATAGCATTAAAATATCGAAAATTAGTGATAAATTAAAAAAAAAATAGCATGTTATGGATTTTCTTAAATCGTGACAAATTTTGTGAAACAAAAGTAAGTTTTTAATAAATATTTTGAGGGAATTTACACTAGTAATGATGATAGTAACTTAAAAATTCGATATCGTGCATTCAATTTTTCTGAAAACCTCAGTTATCTAAGAAAATTACTTATTATTACACATGTTAAATAACATCCACTATATGTTAACTCTAAAAAAAGCACTGCAAACAGTTTTTATTTCGTAGTTATTTTTAGAAGCACTACTCACTGAAGCATTTTTTAGAAGTTATTGCCAAATCTAAATCAAATTCCAGAATTTAACTAAATTCTGATTTTGCCAAACTCTGATTAGGGTTAGCGAGAGATAAAAGGCATATCGATTCATTGTTATTAATGGCAGTTAACAATTTCATTAACGCCAGTTAAAGCCCAGCAAGAATTTGGTGGGAAATTAGCTCATAAGAATTAAAAATAAATTTATTGATAGCTTTGCTTTAGATGTTAAATTATTTCACAATACTTAGTTAACTCTATATGTAATTATGTAAAATGAACAGATATACCCTAAAATAAAATTAAATTTTGGAATGAATTAAGAAAAAAACCTAAGATGTTAACTATAATACTCAATTATATACATAAATTAAACATTAAATAGGAATATTTAATCATATTTTTTAATAATTAAAACTATTTTTATTATTTACTTATTATCTGTATTATTATTTATAATTTTTTTATAAAATTTATCAGCTATAAGAGAAAATATCATTTAGTTCCTGATGCTATTATTTAGAAAATGTTTATCAGCAAAGATAACTATATACTGTAAATTGATCATGTTTTGTTGGAACAAAACTTTTTTCATATTTGTTGAACTTAAATAGCAAGTTTGGCTTTTTAAATTCTTTTATTAGAAAGATCATGTTTATTTCCCAATAAATGATGGATGGAATAATTGCCATTATTTTTACACGCCATCATATCCGCACCATTCAGTTACTTTCATAGATCACGTGATGGGGAAACTCAAGATGGAAATTTCTTTAGGAATGCAACTTAAAATGCCTAATCGTGAAATAGTTATGAGTTTATTGAAACGAGAATAAGGTTACAGTCACTGGAAAAGAATATTTTTTTAAGATAGTAATCATAGGTAAAGATTTCAAAAGGAATTTTTTTTGTTCAAAATGTTTGTAAGAGAATATCTATTTACAAGCTCTAAAAATATCTTGTTTAAAAACTAGGCTCGGATAATTACAAGAGTCAAAGATTAAGATATAATAGAAACTCGATAGAGAAAGTAAGATAAGGTTTCCCAATAGAATGACAGATGAAAAGAAAATAGTTATTGCATTTCAAATGGTGCTTTTTTCCCCAAAGACACGATGCCTTATTTGGCATTTAAAAAATAGTACTTGTATGATTTATTAGTGGGAAAATAGCAGGAAAATTTCTGTAATTATAACTAGATGGTGGTCTTGGAATCTCCCTCTCTAAGTGATTTTCTAGAATTTGCATTTAACCTCTATGTTAATGCTTCACACACACGACTTTCACATCGAGATACTGGCTGTTTTTTTCCCTCCATTTATTACTTTGTAGAAATTTGAAAGGCAATTTATTTTTTGAAATGGTATTCACTTATTTAAGCAGTCATTGCTATCCAGCCATTGCATTTATTTTACTATTCTGCAATTTAAAACTGCTTATGAAATCTACATATTCCCTATTTTCTTGAAAAAAAAAAAAGAATTTTTAAAAATCTCTAGTTATGTAGAATAATAAAATGAATAGATCTTTCATCTTTTTTTTAGAATAAGTATTATTCTAAAAAAAAGGTGATAATTACTTCGGGTTATTTTGGTAATTGACAGGAGCACAATTGGTGCCGAATGAACTATTGGCATTAAATATTTATAATTTTGAGCTATATTCGAAGCTTATAGAATAAAATATAAAGACGCTTTATTTTAATCACGTATCTTCACGTTTAAAAACATACTAATTAAGGGAATGTGGTAGACTAATGAATGCTTTGTTATTACAAGTTTAAATACTTATTTCATATTGGCCAGTTTTTTCGCTGTTAAAATTGCACACTGAACATCATCGAGAAAGAACCGAACGAAAATTGCATATTGAACTGTCACTCGAATGGTCAGAGTTATAGTCATCAGCTCAATATAATGTGTTCCGACTCCTATCTTGACTAGTTATAAACTGAATACTTAGTACACAGGTCTTTGGTTCAATAATTCAAAAGTTCGATTCCTGTTTCAAACCTGAATATTTTTAGTGGTTTGGCGTCTATTTTAATAGTGTCTTGTCTAAATGCATTTGTGAGGAGAAAAAAACGACAGTTGAACAACACTCAAATCAAACCTAGAGTTTGGATGTTTTTAATGATCAAATTTCTCTCTTAAACTGTAGGTCACTATTGAATAAAGCCCGAATGTGAAAAACAATTATAATAGAGCGGAGCTAAATTAACAAAATCAATGACAAGCATAACATAACTATAATATAATTTTTCCAACAAAATTTTCTTTGAAACATTTTAATTACAATTAATATTTCGCTTTGAATAGTGAATAATGTATTCGATAACTATTCGCATCGAATAGTGAAAATATTTAGGAGCCTCGTAATGGTCCCATCTCGTCTACAACAGCTGCATTAATTATTTTACAAGCTATTTCATTATATCGTATTTTCATAACTGTTATAATGAATTGAGAATTTATATTTTGATGTATTACTTAACTTATAAAACATATTTCACTGTTTAAAAATTTTACCAAAATGTATTTAGTTTGAAGCCCCTTTAAATTTGTATTCAAGTACAATTAAATTCACGTAATGTAAAACCCTCAGCACTTTATTTACAATTCAGAAATAGCTTCCAAGCATGCCTTCATGTTTTATGGAACATTTAAATGAAAGTCTTCAATTAGTTCAGCGTGAGATTTGTGTGTAATTGGGAAGTTCGTGTTTTGCCGTGCGGTCACTGATGTGTGAAGAGAACGATTCAGCCAAGACTTTCACCAAGCAATTAGTGTGACCGCTATTGTTTGGAAGTGAAACTGGAATTTCTTTTATTGCTAGGTGAAAGTTCGACGATAGCAATATACTAGAACAATATATATTTTTTTTATGTTGATTCTTTGGACAAATAAATGCTTTATTCGGAGAAAGTGTCCACGATATTGTATGAAACTATCCACAAAGATAAACATATCAAGCTCATTTTGATCTAGTGGTAGGAAAGTTCTATTTGAGGAAAATATTTTAAGATTCGATCTCACACACAAATATTGTCAAATAAAGGTGATACAGTGCTTCTGTTATTTTTCAGTATATGCATTAAGAAGCACTTGGAAATTTCCAAGTTTTTTCCTATATGACATACAAATACACCTCACTGCGAAAATCCTGGAAGGCAACATGTGGTAACTATTAGAAAAGTTCCTTCAATATCTTAACTATTTGAATTATCAACCATGTAGTAGCAACTTCATAATCAATTGGTATTTCTACAAATTGATGTATCAAATCTAGTATATTTTAGGTAATACAATAGATTTAATACCATTTAGAATAAAAAAAATTGATGTAACTAAAAAGAACTTGCTTTTTGGAAGAACTTTTCATATTGAATGGTAATCATGTGTAGTTCAAGGGAGGAAAATCTAAAACTGCATCCTTCTTGTCATATGGATAACGTTATACGTCATACGGATATCTCCTATGGATTACGATAAGTAGAAAGATTTCTTTTAGTTCTATTTGTTAATCATTGGATAATCTAAGCGCGATTATATAATTATATACTTCTGAATTCAATACTTATTTTGAATTAGAGAGTTTAAAATATTTTAAAACTGAAATTTTCATTATTGAAAAGTAATATATAAAGTATTAAATATAAGAGAGGGCTTGTATGCACTTGTAAAAATAATCTTGTAACGGAAATCATGAGTTGGTGTTTTGTTTATGCTATAGTAACAACCTGCTCATCTTTTTATATTTTTAATATAATTTTTAATAACTACTTGACAAACTTCACATTATTGTTTGATTTTGCTTAGTACGAAATTTTCAAAATGTTTGTTTTGTGTCTTATACTATTTAATGTTTCTTCACAATAATCCATTTGTTAAAGGAGTATAAGCACATTCATGATTTCTTAATGGTTATCCATTTTTCAATATCCAACAATATTGAAAGATCTTCCACCCAGGTTGCTTTAAGCTGTAAAGCTCTGTATAATTGTCCTCGCGTGCAAATAATCAAACCAATGCATCAAACTTTGAGAGAGAAACAAATTAAATCTAATGGTTGTTCACGAAAAGTGTATTTTCCTATAAAAGTCACAGAATTATACAAATTTAATTTTTTAGAACTAAGATTTTTATGTTCCTAATTTTAAATATAGTCTTTTTATCAATCGTATTATTCTTATGAATAATTTACCTACACCCAGTATTAAATATATAAACATGTTTAAAAAAAATTGTTTTCTTTATCGATACGGTACATAAATTATACATTAGGTAAGTTGTAGTTTCATTGTTTTCAGAAGTGTTCTTCAGATAAAACGATTTTAACTGCAACATCATAACTAAATTTACCTTCACTTTTTTAATGCGTTTCAAAAAATTGTACCTACAGCCTCAATTTTTTTCATAAAATATGTTATTTATAATATTTAGGACAAGATAACTAAATGCCATAGCAAGGTTAGAGTGTTGCGGTGTGTGAATACCATGAAGAATTGTTCCAAAAAACCATTCTTAATGGAGTGATTAACTATGTCTGGGTTTATTTTACAAGATGATTATCGCGTAAGGAACAGAAAAAATCCATGGAAATTATAGAAGTTTATCTCTATCACCATTAAAGTGATTTGTTTCACATGCCATGATTCTCACGTTTAGAAATGAATAACACGCATCGCACGTTAGAAAATACAATTTGACATTTTATGCTCCCATTGTATTTTACGAGCAACCAAGGTCCCTTTAGTCAGACCTTCTGACCTTTATCTCAGTTTTTCACGCTAGAAGGTCGATCATGTGATTTGATCTGAAGCGAACATCGTATGCAAAAGCGTAATTAGAATGAAATGGTTGTGGAAATGAAGTGAAATAACAAAGATGGCGTTCTCTTCAAGATCCGGAGGGGAAAAAATGTGGAAGTGTCTGCCATTTGGACGTTTTGCATATTAGGATTTTTTAGAACAAGAACGATGTCAAGGTCCCACCTTATCTTGCACAGTGTGATTTAGTACTCTCATAAGTTTCTGTGCTTGCTTTTGGAATTTTAAGTGGCTTCGAAATTATTTATTACTAATACTAGATTAGAATATTAGCACACGAGAGTACATTATTCACCTTTTGCATTGCTTATTCAGGAAAAGTGCAATTTCTCCAAATCACTACCATCTTATTCTTGGAATTAAATCTTGTTTTTGAGTTTAAATATATAAAGGTATTACGTACTCGGGCAAATTCTTAATGTATAAATGATTTAAATTTACGTGCAAAGGTAGAAGTATATTTATATCCATGGTAATAGAGAAATCAGAAAAAAAAAAAAAAAAGCATTCAACTTACTTTCGAATGTCAAGAAAAAGAAAATATTTTTTTATGAAATCCATAGACGTACAAGGAATGAATAAGTATTTTGTGTGAAATAATATTCTTGCCTTAATTTGCGGAATACAAGATGTGTTTCTGAGAATAACTCCAATACACGCGTGAACTTCTCTAGAATATAGTCCAATTTTTATTTAGTAAGCCACATCGGGACTATTGTTTTTATCTTCTTAATTCTACTAGATTTCTTCATACATTTTTTTTCTCAACACTCCACAGAATAGATGTGACAATGTTTCAGTTATCTTGTTTTGAAACCGAATGCTCTTTGGAAACTGTGACAAGAGTTCTTTTATTGCGAAATTACTTTAGAAACAGATAACTCTTTTTTCCTACTATGCTATTTAGAAGACGGTGTTATTAAGAATATTTTTTATGTTTTAGGATGGTTAAAATGTTATCCAAGAAATCAAATGTTAATTAAGCTTTTATTAAGATTTTTTACGCATAAATGATTTAAACAGTCTTGCAAAATCAATCATAAGAGATGAACTCTAAATGCTGCATGTCCTTTAGACAATGGTCTACTGATCTTTGATATTGTTAGCTTGAAATACCAATTACACTGAATAAACTGGCGCAGCTTGTCCTCTTTGGACCTTGCGCCACAAAACCCAACCAACCAACCAAACTACACTGAATAAAGTTATGAAGAATTTTACTTGATTTTGATAAGGTACTTCAAATTTTTTTTTTATTGAAAGAGTAATATTAGGACATTCTTCCGCTCTGTTATAACACCAAATAAACTTATAATTGAATGAGCAGAAAATTTAGTTCTTTGAGTTTAAGTTCAATAGCTTATGAGTTTGTTTCTCAATTCGGATGTGATTGTTTCAAAATCCATTTAAAATTTTTAAGTCCCTATTTAACTGGTTCGTGAATGTAAAAACTGGCAGTAGAATGATGAACAAAACCTGCTTATTGTTTTTTAAGTAACACAGTGTATTTGATATTTATAATAAAGAATGTTGAAAATATATATCCAAATAAAGAATAAATATTGTATTATGTATTCGTGGTGATTCAATTCGTTAAATTTGTAAATGTGTGAAATATTCATTCAAAATTCTTTGAGTTTTTTATTTCCTTATTTAAAATTCAAATATAATAGTCTCAAAACTTAAGTGTTCATAGATTCTTCATGCTCACATTTCACTTAGCATTCCTGGCTGAATTTGATTTTTAAATACTAGATCTTTGAATTATCGCATGCCACTTGAACTATCATCATAATTTTTTTTTTTCAGTGTCGATAAAATACTTTGAACGTAATCAACTGTATTTAATTTTTTTTCTTCTAATGGCTCAGTGATTTTTATTTCCATATTATAGAGCATCAAACGCTTGTTTTTATCTCATTTAATAAAAGTGCTTACAAAGCGCTTGTCGATTATTTGACCAAGTCATTGGCTGGCGGCTGAGGTGAAAGCTCTACGTCTTGGTACCACCAACTATTAATCTTGCAGGATGAAAAGCTCTCCTCATCTGCAAACGCTAATAATTACGCAAACGTGACATTTCTGGTCTCGCATCCGCACCCTCTGTAGTTGATTAAATTCCACCGATCACGACATCAAAACGGGTTGACTGACCCTTCAAAGACCTGCACGAGATATTAAGCCGCTGGCAAAGAAATGTCATTGATGATCAAAATAATTCTGTATGTGCATTATAAGTTCGATTTTATCAGCTAAGAGAAAGGGAGGCATTGAAAGTTAAACTCTGTGAGTGTATCTCTATTTTTACAGCCTTAATTAGACTCGTCTGACCATGAATTCTGATCTTGGGACACTTCCTTCTGACCAAGCTGCCAGTGTTCTCTTTAGAAACTACTAAGCTTTCAAGAGATTAATAACAGCAATAATTCGTTTTGAGCGAAAAATAAACCCTCGGGAGGCAATATCCTTTCATATTTTTTTTTTGTGTGTGCTTTTATATTCATTTCTTTCACCAATGGAAGGTGGGTTCACTTCTTCAGCTGGGCCTGATTTTTATGTATATTTGCGCCGCTCCCTCTGCAACGTCACTGGAATGCATTGTTCTTAAGTCAGAAATGGGCGTCGTTCCTTTGCTCAATCTAGATTGAGGCTACGGAGTGCATGGTAAACGCCTAAGTTCTCGTTGTATTAACCACTTTGCAATTTCTCTTCTGTTTATTTTTTTTTTTTTCGGCGATGCAAGCGCCGCATTCGCCAAAACGACCGAGCTATTCTGAGATGGAAAATGTTTGGGGTTTTTATTAGCCACATTAATTAAAGGGTGTGGAAGTTTTCATGAGCTTATCTCTTTATCATATGCGACGTAAGTATTTGCAACACAGGAAAAACATTGTTTTACAAATTCGCTTAGCGCCGAAGCGGGGTTTCCCTGTGGTTAAAACAGTGCTAAGATTTATGACGCAATGAAATTAAGGACATAGTTTGTCTACTGAATTTTCAATCGCCGTCGGTAAGAACTATTATTAAACTATCATTGTTATTGATGGAAACGTAATTACAGACAGTGGATTGATTCCACTATGGTTATTAGTATATAGTTAAAAAAAAGATTATTAAATTAATTATAACTTTCCAAACTTTCAGACAAGACAATGAAAAATCATTAAATATTTTAAAGGACATTTTTTTTTTAAAAAAATTATAAAATATACAAATATGTATGATAGACATTTACACAGAGATTTCTGTCACATAATTAAATAGTAATCCATTTGTGAATTACTAACATGAAGTAACTAGATTCCACATAAGAATATTCCAGTTGTCTAATCAATATTATTTTTTTTTCACAAAACAGTTAAAGACGATTAATATAACCGTAGAAAATAAATATGCCGTAAGAAATATATGATATCTCTTTTATTTCATTACGTTAGCACACCATTTAATTAAATGTTAAGAAATTTTACAAAGTCTAAATTTTCATCAGTCACTGATTTTGATAATTTTTACCCATTTTAAATATTTTAAAGAGAGTTGAGAAAAATAATTTTACTTTAGCTTCTCCAAATTAAATTTTCTTTAAAAAAAACTCAAATATACTTTTGTAAAAAGTTTAATTGAAATATAATAACATTTTTTAAATTTAATAAAGTGTAACATTTGAGTAACTAGTTAACACGTTAAATTTAATGCAACAGTTAATTTTAAACCCTTTTACTATTTGCGACAAAAGCAAAATTTAACAATTTTTCTTTAAATGATGTTCTATTTCAAGGATTATTTACCATATTCTTCCTTTTGTAATTTATAACTATCGACTACTAAATAGTTTGATTTTTTTTAAAATTCAGTCCCCGGTTTAAGAAGATTATAATTATTATGTGTATTTACTTAATGAGATAAATAGTATTACTTCAAAATTTTTAAGATACCAAATTCGAATAAGTCACTTTTTTGTAGTAAAAAGACAGTTGCACCTTTTGACAAAAGGGTAAAATCTATAAAAGGAGCTAAAGTAATAAGACTGAATTTTTTTCACCTTGGTGAGAATAAATTGCTTCTGCGTCTTTCATCAACAGAAATGATCATATCAACGAAACATTTTGTGCATTTTTTTCTTAGAAGACATTAAAATAAATGCATTATTGTTTGTAAACAAACCTTAGTTTTTAGTAAACAAAATTCTTATTTACTGTAAGCACGTGATTTGTTTACCTCTGATGTCTGGAAAGATGGATAAGGACGTAATTGAATAAACAACATTTAAGTCTTCTTTTGGATTTTTAGGAGAGTTAATGACAAACTTAATAAATGCCATAAAAGTGTTTTTCTAGCAAAACAACATAATTCATTTGGATATCAATTACTAAAGATAATTTTGTGATTAAAGTCCTATTACATAATTACAGAATATATTTATAATTTGTTTTCATAAATATAGCATATAAAGGTTTTAAAAGTAGAAGTGTTCATTAATCATATGAGATAATGCCTGAAAATTACTTTACGTAATTAGTTTTAGGAATTTTTTAAAATTATAATCTTAAATTTATTTTGTCCATTTATTATAAATTCAATGATATAAAGAGTTTATAATGTAAAAAGCATTTAGAATTAATCTAAAAGGAGTTTATTACATCAATGAAAATGCCTACTAATATCTTGATTGTTATAAACATGATTAAGACTCCTCAATTAGATAAAACTTTTATTTTGAACAAGATAGACGCTCTTCAAATATTACTTACAACCTTGTATTCCTTAAAGTTGTATTGTGCTGAGTGTTTAAATACAACTACTACGGAGGGTAAAATGGCAATGTCAACTCCTCCGCTAGAATTCTTTCAATGAGATAGTTGTATGAAAGTATAGGAAGCAACCGAATGTCACCATTTGAGTTGTTAGAAATAAGCAGTATTGTCTGCTTTTACGTTTGTAAATCATTCTACAGATCCAAATACAGCGTGAAAAAAGTTATTTACCTTTTAACGGAATTGGCACAAAACCAAATCATCAACAAACATGCATTTAGTGTGATCTGGCGTTAGAATGTCGTCTGTGTCAACAACTTTTGTTCTTTTTGAAAAAACAGGCTATTTTCAATTTATTTATCTTCAACAGCGTAACATTCTTGCTGTTATGTAAATGAAGAAAAAAAATGAAGTATTAAATGTGAAGGATTTTATATTTCCTTTTGTACAGATTCCCATTATCTTATTAATTGATAATTAACTTCTGAATTGACGTTTCAAATCATTTTTAAAAAGAATTTTATGGTATTCTTTAATACTCTAAATGAATGTTTATCGACAGGTCTTATGGATGGATGACAACACTTTTTAAATCAGAAAGATTTAGATACCAAAGCAAAATCAGAATACTGATGAGTATTATACTTCCTGCTGACTCATAATCGGATAACCAAATGGAATTTTAAGGCTTTATATTAAAAGTCCAAATAATTGATGAATGCTTCAAGGAAAATGCAGTTATACCAAAAGATTACAAAACATATCCTGCTGACTTCTTAATTACTTACTTTGAAACTTTGTTTAAATTTCAAAGATAATTTGCATGACATATTACTTAAGAACATTGGATTAAATTTTTTTTAATTTGATTGAAATTTTGATTTTTGTTGAAGGTGAATAAATGAAGAATGCAAATATTTATCCAATAAAAATTTCATCTACTAGTAATAATTTCTCATTGGAAGATTAGCTCAGGGCAACAAATAAACAATTATCGATAAATGAAACTTGTAAAAGACTAGAATAGATATTTTAATTAATCTTAAAGACCAGCTATCGATTGTTTTATCGTTCACTGCCCCATTGTGTGACAAGCCCAATTGACATCTGAATGATTATCCTTTTGGCCTTCAGTTCAACAGCTCTTGAATTCGAATCGCACTTCAAGTTTGGGTATTTGTAGTAGCTCGAATTTCTGTTTAAACTGTAGGTACCTGTCTAATTTGCCTTCGTATGCTGTAAAAAAGACTCTTGAGCTACAAATAAACCGAATTATAACGTGACGAATATTTCACTGTATTACTTGATGTACTTATCTTTTATTTTTCTTCCAATAAGTTCAAATTATTTGTCTGTTCGATTCTGGGTGAAATTTCTGCTTAGTTTACGTTGCTCATTTAAGACTTCAAAAGAGAAATGTATCAAGGAAACAGATGTTGCGGTTTTAAGGCGTCATAACTTGGAGACATCCAGAAGCCATGGTTTTAGAGCTAGGGTTTCCTCATTCACACGACTATTTTTATGCCTCCCAATCGGGAATCTCATTCACGCTCTGTTGCGCCACTCTAAATACAATGAAGCGACGCCATGAAGCGCGTAACAAACTTTTATTACAACCGACGCGGGATTAATAATGAGGGCCGCTATCAAACAAAACGTTCCTGCACGCAAGGCAGGGAGGGCAGTGGTGCCAGAAATTAGTCAAGGTCGCTGGTGTTTTTCGCAAGTTTCCCACACCTTGTCCTCAGAAAAATAATTTGGCCATCAAGAAGGCGCTTATGTGATAGAATGTGTCGTTGACTGAGGAACGTCGCAGCAGGTTAAAGTTTCCATTCCTTTTAACGAAGCTATTGTCAAAGACAGTCTGTTTCTTTAGTCCAGTAATGAATGCGAATAGGGAATGACTTGTGATGGTCACTGACCATTATATTCCACAGGAATTTTTAATTCGGTTTGAATGAAGCTGGAAGTGTGAAGTCTGAAGACTTAAAAAGAGTTAACTCAGTAATGATTGGATATCTCTAACTTTTTGCTCTCAAGAATTTCATTATTTCCTTTCAAAAATATCCCGCAATTACGTTTTTCACTTATGTTTTATTAAGTCATACTTAGAAAACGAAAAACAAGCTATTATTTTCCCAATGATTTGGATAATAAAAAAGATAAATTTGTTTATCTTAAAATTATCTTTGCCTTAATATGATAATTGAGGAATATTTTGCTTTAAAAAATGTAATATCAATTTATCAGAGAGAGCGAAATTGTACATTAATGTTATTGTTTGGAAAAACAAAAACTTAACTGTGCTTATAAAAATAGATACCTATTATGTATTTTAGAAGAGTTAAATGTCCAACATTAAAAAACTAAAAATAGAGTATACCAAAAGAATAAAGGAAATAATTTTAGTATTTGACATGTCTAATAAAAAACAATGTATTATTTTTACTTAAATCTTGTCACATTAAGAATCTAGCAAAAAATATTGTCTCTTTAAACTTCCATTTAATGAAACACTTTCTTATATAAAGAACACTTTCATATACTTAGAAGAAACAATACATAAATATATTACTTTGTAGAAAAATAATTTTAGAATGTTTCAAACATTCAAAGGAAATAAAATAAAAAACGACGAATTAATTATTCTATTTACACCATTCGTAACAATGACCGTTTACCATTAATAGGACAAAGGCTTCTTCATTCGCTTTTGTTGTATCAGTAGTGTCATGATTTATTTATGAATTCATTGTGATAAAATATTCACAAACTCCCTACAAGTTCTCATGTTGTTCCGATGTGAAAAAAAACGAGGCCATTTTATAAAAAAGAAAGTTAAAATTAAAACACTTTTTCCCTTAAAAATTCTATTTGTCACACAATGAATGTTACAACCGTCAACTCAGTTGGCCAGTAGGAGGACTACTTAGGGTATTTATTGCAGTCTTACGTGTTTCACTGGGAGACATGAATTATTCATTTAATGACATGCGCTTGTCTTTTGATGTGAAAGACGAGGTGAAATTTTCACTCGATAGAGATTAGTGTTTTCTGTTTTTTCTTTTTTCTTTTTTCACCTGAGGAAAAATTTCCACCAGTGATTTTCTCCTTTACGAGTCGATTTAAATTATTCGTCCCACGCTTGCTGCATTTCCTCTATGATTCATTTGTGTACAGTACTTGGTTGCAGAGGCGCACCTTTGTAACCAAAATTGAATGACGTGCTTGGAAGTTGCTCTTGACCTTTCGCGACTGAAGCCATAAGCTGTACTGAGAATCATTGATGAATCGGTCTTCCTCGTTTTACCATTTTCCCCACTTATTTTAAACATGACACATCTTCGTGTATAGGAAGACAGAAAGTCATTTTCTTGCTCATCTTAATCTTGTATATTTAAATTCGAGGACGAAAGAGCAAAGCTTCAGCCTTTTTTGGACATTCATTACATATTATACCTCTGAACTTAATGTTAGATGTATGTAAATTCTTTAGAAACCTAAAATAGTGCGTATAAATATTAAAAAGTTATAAAGTAACAACCTCAATTGGATGTTAAGTACGATTGAAACTGAATAATATCATTCATTCTTAACTAATGGTCAGCTTGACTGTTCATGGTCACGTTAATGGCATTTGTTTGCTTTTGTTCAATAGCAGTTTGGATTCTAATTAAAATTCCATCAGCTAATATATTCTTTAATGGAACTTTTTTTTGCGAAATGCATCAAATCCTCAATATCCATATTCAAGATACCTAGCATGCAGAAGTAACACTACTCATACTAATACTAAGCTTATTATTTATGGTTTTTTGGATTGGTAATTTCAAAACTCAATTTCCACCTGCCATTTCTAATTAATTTTACGTATATTCGTAGTATCTTAAAATGTCCCTAAGTCATGTGTATTATAACTTCAAAATATTAGTTTATGTAAAATGAAATAAATTATAATTATGTTTTTGATGAAGATTCTGTTTTTATTTTTTTCTAATTTTTATAATGAAATAAGAAAATGACTCATTTCAAATTTTAACCTTGATGCTTAACATTCATCATAAAATCTTGGAATCGCCCTTTGAATTTGCGAAATCACCTAAGCAAATGATGCTTTATGAAATCAACGGAATTCGTGCGACAACAAATAGTTTTCAGTACACCCACACTGCTTAATTCAATCTAAAAATGAAGATGTTAATTCATGAAAATGAATTGAAAAATATTTGCATCTAAATTACACTAAATCATAAATCTCTGCTTTATTAAATGTAAAATAAATTTTGAATTAGTCATAAATACTTTAAATGATAAGAGGATATGAGCATTTAAATTACTTTAGACCAATGGTGATGACTCTTTTGGTAATGAGCCAAAAATACTTGAATTAAATTTATTAGCTAGTTGAGATTAAAATTTAAGTTTCGCTAACTTTAGTGTCTTTAACAAGGATTAAATTCGATGCCAAAGAATAAAAGATATAAAATATTTAATTATAAGTCATGAAATTTTTTTTGAGTTAGACTTTTTTAAAATACTAAGCTTTTCATATTACTAGTTTACATATTACCAGCATCGTATTCAAATCACTCTTAAGTTGAGTATAGCACGATACTTTATAGTCAGATCTTAAAAAAGCATATCTTATTTTACACACAATTTAAAAATTTAATAATAAGAATCAACTGAGCAATTTACCATGCATTTATATTATACCCACGAAATATGAAGATGAAAACAAATAACATAAGCAACTTTTTAACTAAAACTTAAATTTGTAAATTGGTCAATCATCTAGAAAAGCATCAGCCTTAAAGAAGTTTATGTAATTGATGCCTCAAAGATAAAATTAAAGCTTTTTTAGTATAAGTCACGAAGTCTGAATCTTCTGATTTCTTTCCAATCCAGGATCATTGTTAAAGACGAGCCAGATGACGACACCTCATCGGTTGTGGTTAGCTCCAATCAGGCACCCTTGCCAACCATCTCTGATGAGAATTGGCGAGCTTTCTATCAGCATAACCAACTGGTAGTCCTCAACGGCAACGTAGAAGATGGAGTTGGAACAGTTTATGAAACAGCTTACAAATTACCTTCCCTTGGGAAAATAAGCAAAGGGATCGTCGGGAAGCTACCAACTTTCTTCGGGTAAGTTCTTTATTTCATTACGTAACAAATTTCTATAAATTTTTGGAAACTTATAAGAAATTATACTCTTTAAACTATACTAACTTTTCATAATCAACTGAAGTTCTACATAAGGAAATATGTAAACCTATGAAGAGTTATCATGCTAGTATATATTGCAAAATGACAACAAAGCTTTTTCAGCCCTAGAATTGTAATAGAATTCAAACACTAGACATGACTTCATCTCTGGGAAGAAAAATAAATCTATAATATTTCTCAGAATTCTATGTGTATCAAATCTTTCAGAAATGGAAATATTTTAAAAGTATGTTAAAAAATGAACAAAAGTTAACTCAGTAAATCCGTTTATAATGAACTATAAGAATTTAATTTCAGTTCTCTCTCTTTTCATGTATTTTACAGAATTTAATATGGAAAATTTAAAAAAAAAAAAAAAAAAAAATTTAAAAATGATCGAATGCATATTTTCCCTATCAATTGGCTTCAAACTTTCCCATTGAATTAATAAATTTGCTTATTAACTTAAAAATAAAAAAATGAATAAATAAAAAAAACTTTTAAAAACAGAATTGTTCATTTTATATCCTGTTTAATTAACCACTAGTTATTTGAATTATTTTCCTTTTAGTCTGACATTTTAAAATGCGCTTATTTATAAATCGATATTAAATAGCAAAAGAAAACTAACTAAACAAAAAATGTACTTCCAAATAATATTGGAAAAATTAAAAATGATTAGTCTATACTTTATAAGCATAATTAAATTTTATAATAACTTTAACTTGTCTATAAAATCATTTCTGTAAGCAAAGGCAATTATTATGCAACATTTCCAAATTTTGAGCTTGATAATTTTTTTATTGTCAATATTAAATACAAAAGGGCAAAATCATACAGACATCTAAAAACATTTAGTTAGGTTTATGCAGGATAAAGTTTTTTTTTATAATGTGGTAAAACATTTACAGAATGCGTTGTGAAATTCCGTATTGTTGTTCAATTTATTCCCGATTTAATCCTTTAAATTTATTACAAAGATTTTAATATTGAACTTCATATGTAAAGAAATTCTGTTGCCAATATCAGTTAATGTGAAAATTTAAAAAAAAAAAAAATTCAATTAGAGAGGTTACTATTTATCCTCTCTAACTGACTTTTTTTTAATTTTCACATTAACTGATATTAGAGAGGATACAATTTATCCTCTCTAACTGAAGACCAGTAGTCATCCAACTGTCCTCAATTAGAAAAACTCATGTTTAACCTTTTCATGCTAAGAATACCATACGAATCAAACAACAAGTAAAACGATTGCGTTCTAACTTCTAGATCGAACAAATGATACAGCTTGCGTGCTTGTTGATGTATTAATTATATAGTAACCAGCTCTGCTATTACAAAGCCACAGAAATAAAATTCCTCTGACTTTTTGTTCTTTTGTGATGGAGGACGTGAAATGCTCATCAACGACAGACTGTTCAAGGCTTTTAACAGCATTTAATGGTAATTCAACACCAGACTTTCCTCTTTCTCACAAATGTCGATTAAACAGAGTTAAAAATTGTACGGTGTGAAAAAATCTGCGAATGAAAAAAGTGAATGCCGAACTTAATAGTTTATTAACACATTTAGTTAATATATTTATTACTTTGAATATAGGCCACATAAAAATGTCAATTTCAAAACTCGGTTATTATTTTGTAAACCATTCGCTTAATGTAAATTTAAATATTTCATGGATTACTCAGTCCCATTCTTTTATTATTGATCATTTGTAGTTATAAACCAAGGCTAATTTGTTCTTAGGATTATTATTATTATTTTTTTTATGACTTAGTATCTGTACAATGTTTAAAATTGAGCATTTGAACTAATAGGTATTTCTGAAATGTCCTCAAACACAATTTAATGGACTAGTAATATTACATAAATGTTCTCTTTTTTAAAAAAATGATATGAAACAGGCAAAGATAATTGTCTTTTTCTTAGCTGCGAGGCTTGAAGTTTAAATTAATTCATTTTGCTTTGGAATTTCCATTGACGTTTAATTTTTTTTATCATAATATTTCTCTTTCATTATTGACTTTATATTGGAATTACTTTTGTTCATATACGTGAAGCTATGAAAAGGATATTTACGAAATTTAAAGATTTTTAAATTTTTTATGATATTGAAAATTCCTCATTCAATAATACCTATGTTGAGTACTTTTAGTTATTAGATAATATTTGTAAAAACTAAACCTTAGCTTTCAAGTGCAATCTCTTTTGAATATTTCTATTTTTCTGTCCCATTGAAGAAGCAATTTTTCATTATGATATAAATTTTCTTAAATGAGAGAAGAAGTTGAATAATGAATGAAGAAAATAAACTTGCCGAAGTTGAAAATTATTGCTTTGGCAAACTTACATACTTAACTAACAAACTTACATAGATTAATCTAAATAGTTGGCAGTGTTGCCTGATTAGTAGCGTTTGAGTAATATATATATATATATATATATATATATATATATATATTTATGCCTTTTGCAGTTTTTAAATCATTTTTTTAAAAATCGATCTAAGGAAAAAATGAAGCAACTTTTGGAAATGAAGCCTTTATAATTTTTTCGCAGTATACAATCTTTATTATTTGCGTAATATTTTAAAATAATTAATGAAATATGTCCGAATAAGGTAATTAAGCCCAACAAAAACATGTTTTCAGGTGGTTTTGATTCACAAGAATTTGACTTTTATGTTTTCAATACTATACAATGGTAATAGCAAAAGTTTATTATTGCTTAAAACATTTATACAATATTTCACAAAATATCCACATGTATTTTTTTATATTTTTGTACAAGTTTGAAGAATATTAAATATTCTCCATTGTACAAACAGTACTTCGTCACGCAAATTTAAAACTGTAAGCATGAATTATATCTTATTTTATCACAGGATTTTAGAAGAAAATCAATGTATTCTGATTGTTTAAGGCATACAAAATATTTAATATGAGAACTTATTTACTACTAAGTTAATTTTTACCATTAATAGCAAATCTAGATATTATTAATGGTAAAAACAAAACCATTAATAATAAATTGGAACTAAGTTACTTTTTACCATTAATAATTAATCTTAAAATTTTTGGGGTGTAAGAGAATTTTTAACTAATGCAAATTCTTGTTTTTGATTATGATATAAAAAATCGTTTATGATGTAAAACGAGTTTCCAAAGCTTCTGGTGTATGTCTAGAATTTTGAAATGTCTAGGCACCCTAGGATATGTTTGCCACTTTCTTTTACCCCAGGATATATGGTGGTAGTAGAAAGCATCAATCAGGCTGCTGTTTTAAGCCTTTAGAATTTCAATGAAACAGTTAAGCATTATTTATCATAAACATGATCGAAAACGTGATAAAAAAATGATTCTGTGAAAGCTGATATTCGCTTTCATTATTTTTTTTTCCTGGAAACTGGTTCGGGAGGTTTGTTCCCACGTGGGCGGAGGTAAATGACAGACAAATGCTGGAACCAGTCGACATTGACCGACATGTCGCAGAAGAGAAGGGAAAAAAAGGCTAATTTCACTGACCACTCCATCTGCCCACATTTACTCAGTGCCAGAGAAAGATCAGATCAATGAGCAATAGTCTCGTTTCTTGTCGAGTTGAAGGACGGTCAAATATCATAGATTGTTTTTCAATGATTCGTCGCTAATGAAGGTGAAAAAAAGTGCGACAGTTTTGCAAGATTGATCCTTTCTGTCGTCATATTTGTAGACAACATGCTGAGGAGGAACTAAACAATGACTCAAATTAGAATTCAAATTTTGTGAATCTACTGCATCCTTATTACATTAGACATTGTTAGAGTATTCAAAAAAAGAATATAAGATTAAAAGATGTGCAGGAAAATCCTAATTACACAAAGGAATATTCTTATGTCTTGATAAACTTTTGGCGGAATTTCTTAAAGCAAGGCTCTAAATTGATATACACATAAAAAACAATGTGTATGTTTTGATTTCAATTTTTGAGAAATCCCAAATATTTAAGATTTTATAATCCTGAAATAATCCTTTAAAATTTATGACCAAAAATTTGAGATTTTAGAAAAAACCTAACATTACTCAATAATTAATCAAACCAATGACGACATAATAAATATTCGTAAAATTAATGGAGTTATGTTAATTTAAAAGCTGTTCTATCGCTAATTAAATATTTCACAGATCTTAGCAGTGAAAAATTTTATTAAAACTAATTTCAATCGCGTTAAATCAAAGATTTTTATGTAATTATAATTCATTGGGTCTATAAAAAATTGAAAACTATTTAATAATTAACTTTCTTTTCTGTTCTTTTGCAACCCATTTACTTACAATAATTACATATACGTAATAAAATTATTGACAATGTGTACTTTAATAATGTCCACATTGTTTTTTAACACTGAATCTATTAAAAAGAGAGAGAGAGAGAGTATTAAATTACCTAACTTCTATGACAGTGGGTGTCTTAGATAATAGGAAAACGTTGTTTATAATTATTAAAAAATAAATTCATAATAACATTTAAATAAATATATATTAAAAGAGAATTTAGCAATACAAAAATTATAGAAATTTTCAGTTTTGTCTCTATAAAACTTCCCTCATTTATTTGTTATTATAAATTTCACATTTGCTAGGTAGTTTGAAGTCATTCTACAAAAAATATCCGTGTCATAAAAATACAAAAAACTATCTTGTGTAATCAGGAGATAAAACCGTATTAAATTGCTATTGAATTGAAAATTTCAACAAAGATATAGCCCACAATGTTAATTCATTATTTTGTAAACAATTGGGATTTCACATTGAAAGAAATTGAAACCATAAAATTCTATATTTCATTCGCAATTTTCTATGCAGAAAATCTCATACCAGTATTAAATTTAAAGGAGGGGATATTGAAATGGGAAATGAATAAAACGGAAAGTCTTATAAAAATGATTAAAATAAATAGGTTTGAAAGAAATAAAACGTTATATTTCATTTTCAATTCTATCTCTGTTTTATTTTATTTTTGAAAAATAAATCTAAGCTCTTATTATAAGACCACCCCTGTTAAGAAATTTTTCCCCCACTAAGGCTTCAGAAACTTTTTCTTTAGACTAATACTCTTAAATTTATTAAATGACATTCTATTACACATAAATTATAAATAAGAAATTTTTCCACTGATATTTTAAAAAGTTAGATATCTTGTTTTCATTTTGTCTAGCAGGGAGCTGAATAATTAGAGCCCTGAACTTCAATTGAGTAGTTCAAGAGTTTGATTCTCATGTTAAGTATTACTTTTAACAGTTTAGGATCTAATTTAAAAACTTTATTTATTGAATTATCTATCATGGACAAAAAATTACCATAGAGAGGTACCTTAATCTTAAACTGGTTTTTATTTTAAGAATTTTTATGTTCAACTTCCACTACTTTAAGATGCGAATGGTTTTAATGGTTTGGAATTCCCTTTAAACATCTCTATCAATGTTGTTCATGTGAGCTAAATGCAAACCTAAAGTATCATTGATCTTGATAGGAGTAAATTTTTTAAAAAAAAATTCACTCCTATCAAAATCGATGATTCATTTATCCCTTATTAGGAAATTTTTCTTTTAGGTGAAGCTTACTTTTTCATGAAAACAAATTTGCATTTAAGTTCTTAGAATTTGATTTCTTATAAATTTTTCAATTATTGTTCAGCAAAAATGTTGAATTAAATTAATAGCTATATTATGTGTATAGTGATAAGAACCCAGCTTATTTACACTAAAGCCATATGTCTTCTGCAAACTTAGATCCTTGTTAAGCATCTAGTTTGCAATATGAAGAAACTATTTCTTCTAAATCGTGATACCGGGGATACGTTTTATCAGCCCAGCGATGTAAGGTCCAGTGATTTCCTTGAAGAGCGTAACAACACTCTTGGACATAGATGGCCTCTTCCGATAGCCCTTTGTTTCTGCTTCCTTGAAAACGAAGGCGGTTTTGAGATAGAACCCCACACTATTCAAGGTCCAATTCAATTCATTATTTTTATGGTGGTGTAACACTTAATTGTTTCAGTTTCACGGTTGTGGGAATTGTATTTAAAAAAAAGTGGGTTGTACGCTTGCCAATAGTAATTTTGGTTGACCGAGAAAAATTATTAAAATTTTCATTCGCTTTTAATAGAATTCGGAAATTAATTAAATAGTAGCAATTTATATTTGCCTATTTTCGAATCTTCATTTCCAGTTTGATATATTATGCAATTTCTTTAATAAAGTTCTTTTATATCTTTAAAGGCTGAGCTTCAGATATTTAAAATTCACTCTAGCAAAAAAATTAAATAGTTAAATGATTTTATGCAGGTACAAGTAATACTCTTGTTGCCAAACAAAGAAAAAAACTTTCAATTTTCTTCGTTTATGATATGAATTTCAGTAAATCACAATTATTTATAATTTTTTTTTCTTCAATATACTTCCTGATTCTGGACATTGTATAAAATTTAGCACATGAGCAAGGTATTAAGTTAACTGTTGGATTGGTCATTTTTTTTCTTTTTTTAAATGTAATTCTTGCCAGAAGAATTCCCATAACATTTTATCATTTAAGAAATGAGCGATGCTAAATAAATATTTTTTCAATCTTACTAGCTAAGAACACATTTTTTAATTCTTAATTTTTGAATAACAATAGAAGTCACTTGACAAAAATTTGCATTGGTATTGACTATTGAACTCTAAAGAAGATGGATAAATTGATACTCTCATAACCATTTTGTACAGTATGATGGCGATATTTATGAGCATTTAACCTTTATACAATTTATCCAAAAATATTATGATAATTTAAAATTAGCATCAATGACGCTGCTTTAAAAAAAAAGTCATCCGAAAAAATAAAAGTTGATTTTCCAGAATTTTCTCTAACAACTACAGAATCTTAATCAAAGCAGTTTGCTGAAAATTTAAAAAAAAAAAATGTTTAATTCATCAAACAACCCATGTAATTACCCTAAGGGAACTTTCATTTCATAAAGATGGCTACTAAAACTCCCAGACAGAAGCAAGAACTAGACCTAGATTCGGAGCTTAACTTGTTGAATCGTTAAACTGGCAGAAATAGCTACAGGATATTATTAAAAGAAAGCGGGTGAACATCTTGAATGTTTTTATAGACCCGTGACACTATAAACTCTGCGACAAGAATAATTCATATAGAAACGGACGGACTTTCCTTGATTGTCGTAAATTCAATCGGAGAAAGATGTACGCGGGAACAGTGTTCCATGGAACTTCTCAGAAGCTCGTGAAAAAGAAAGGAAACTTTTGCGATGGTGTTTCGTCATCACTTTCAGAGCAATAACCAAAAATTTTGCAACAGAATACGTGAGCTTCTTCCTTAGGCTTTTTTTTTTTTTTTTTTTCCTTCTCTACATTTATTTCTTGGTCCTCTGGCCATTTTGTCCGACATCCGATTGGCTGTAAAAATCTTCCCTTGAAACGTTTTTTTCTTTTACAGCCAGATAATGTCATGTTATTCCTCCGTCCTTACTTTACCTTGTCATTTTATGACCCTGTGGTTTGTCCCTTGTTAGGACCTCTGGTACGTGAAACAATTATTAAAGACGGTTAGGAAATTTTCTGATAGCACGCAACAAAATTGAGACTTCGTTTATTTTTTATTCCTTGTTTTTCTTCGATGCATTTTTTATCTGACGTGGTATTTTTGTAAGGATTATTAAACAAAACTTCAAGATGGGTCGCTTAGGTAGTTAACTCTGACAAGCATAAAGATTAAGAATGCAAATTCATAAAAGGCACAAGCGAAATTACCTTTTTACAACATTCGAATGGCCATGGTATTTGTTTTTCGAATAAGAAATTGGATTCTTCAACTGTTTTTATGTCTTTGGTGATTTTCCGGTGTCCATCGAAAACATTTAAAACTCTTAATTTGCATAATATTCCCAACAATATTCACTTATTTACGATAATGGTAGCCTTCAATAAGTACTTTTATTGCTGTATCTATCAGGTACAGTGAATCTGTTACTTTAATTATTGTATGTGCTGGCATAAATAGACTATTTGTATTCAAGTACTGAAATACGTCTATTGACCTTTACAATTGTCCGAAAATAAACTTAATGTGCGTATAAAGCGATATGTTACATGTCAAGTAATTGCGTCCCTATCATAGGTTATGCCTTAATCAAACCCTAAAGTTTTCCCGCATATTCATTTTCTTTCGTATTATTTTGGTAAAATCAATTACAATTTTATTATTTATTTGATCACTAGGATCTGAAATGTGGCGACAAGATAAAAATATTTTTTTCCATAAAATAAAATAACCCACGAAATGTTTTATTTTACCATAAATATCTTTAGTATAACTACAGTATCTTTTCCTCTTGATTTCAGTGTCGAACAGCATTTATCTGATGTATTTTTGATAAATCAAGCATGGGATTTAAATATAAATTGGACTTACGAATAAAGTTAATTTAGTCGAAGTATAGATACGCCAATTATACCGAATTAATTTATTTTGAAATGTATTCCATAAGAAAAATTGCTTAGTTGGTGACTGAGATTAATGCTCTATCATTCAATTTTCAACTCGTGCTTTCGATTAAGGTGAAGATGCTTGTAATTGATCCGGAATCCATTTTTAAATCAATTTCGATCAAATTAGCATGTATTCAAAAAGTGATTGCAAAGCTACGAACCAACCATCCAAGAAAATTTTAAATGATGTTTATAAGAAAGTTTAGCTAATGAAGAAAGCTTTCGAACTCAATGCAGTTCACAATTACGACTTATTTTTTGAATTGGTAGATTAAAATATAAGTTATAATCTTCTGAGGAATGCTAATTCTATTTCAGCTTATTCCAACTATGATCCTTCTATCCAAGTGAGAACTTGATAAAATAGGAAAGCAAATATGACCAGAAAGATTTAATTTTCCACCAGACAAATTAATTTTACTTAAAGCTTAAATATACTCATCTTAAAAAAAATATACAAAAATATTTGATAATTTTTAGAACAAGCTATTTTACTTGCACTTTCACTTTCATTTTGCTTTTAAAACTAATGAGATAGCTGTTAAAATAACATGCAAAGTTTTAAAATTTCAGAATGAATTCTTATCCGTAAAAAAGCACTTATTAGTAACAGAATAGAATTAGATATAATTAAAAAAAAATGCTTTTATATGAATGCTATTTTAATGCCTAAAACCTGCAAAAACTTCTAAGATTATCTATTTAGAAAGAACACAATATTATGTTACTAAAAATACTACTTAAGTGAACAATGGTCTTCAAGTTAACCTTAGAGTCGGCCAGGTAGCATGAAACAATTAGTCTTCAGCTACGTACATTGTTTTACTGAGTATGACAAAATAGCTTGCTCCAAAATCAAGTTTATCGCTCAAACAACCTTAAAAATTTTGTTTTAAAGAAATAAGATATAATGCTTGTGTTATCTTTCACTACAATATTTGGCGGATTACCTTCATTTCGTTTTTATTCTTTTAAAACTTATTCTATTTAAACTTACTTACGTAATGTAAGAGTTGAAGCGTTTAAAAATTTTCAAAATACACACGTCTGTAATTTAAAAGACTTATACTTTTCATCTTTATGTCATCACCACAAAATAACTCAAATATTAATACACGCATGTGTTGGATAGTTAAGATTAATTCTTAGGCAATGGAATTCCGAGCTTCTGACCGCTGAATGGACTGTGGCAATCACCGCTTTTTCGATGACATAAACAGTGTCATTCAATCTCCTCCTAGGAAAACATCGAAATGCCATTGTTCCAATGCCAGCCTTTTGTGTACATTCTTCGGCAAAGATTGAGTGAAACATTTCCCAGTGATGCTTTCACGCTTCGACGACTCGGGCCCAGTTAACTTGAATACTAACGAGTCTCTTCTACTCTAACCACCACGCGAGTACATTTTTTTTATTAGCAGCAATATTATGTGTGTATCACTTTTCCCCAGCTGATCAAAGCCAAAAAATCAGTGGTGCTTTTCATAGCAGGCTAATGGGCAAAAATTGTTAACTTTTATTGGCGTCATTTTTTTCTTTCCTTTTTGGCGGATTGCGATTGCTCATCGCCCGTATCATCCATCGACCATTGTCCTACAGGAAGTGACTAATTGCGATGGGTGATTGTTTGCATTTCGGAGAAGGGTGTCCTTGTCGTTTCCTGGTGTTGAAGCGAGGGGATCCCGCATGGGTGACGTTATAACTGCGCAGCGCGCAAAAGCAAACACCCGTAGTTACGCGTTTTAAGATAGTGTGATTGTTGATGTTCATGCTTGGGTGATATGTTAATTGTTCTGCTTCTTTACTCTGTTAAGTCATAGATGTCATTATGAAGATTATTTCTCATATTTTTGTCACATAGATTGCATTTGTAAATGAAATCTACCTATAGATTTATTTCAATATAGAAGTTATGTAATTTCCTCAAGGAATAATTTCTCGATTTTAATTTATTTTCCACGAACACAAAAATTTTCTTTTTTCTTATAGAACAAAATATTTAAACTGACTAATCTGATTTTTTCCCCATTCTTAAGTTGAAGGCTGGCCTAGCTGGTAACCGCCTCGTTAGCGCTCTTGCCTTCCATTAAACAGTTTGTGAATTCGAAACCCACCTTGGGCATGGATGTTTGTAGTGATTTGGAATTCACTTTAAGCCATAGGTTCTGGTCTAATTAACCCACGTGCAGCAAAAATGTGACCATTCAGCGACAAACAAACAATAAGTTGATATGTAAGATTTGTAGATCTGTAAAATAAAATATCTGACTAATCCATTCTTTTGGACTCATCAAAATTTTCTGAAAAGTTTGAAACACAACATTTCACTTTTGATAAATTATTTTAGACATTAAAATTGCTTAAGTATCAAATCAACACACAAAAGAGCTCAATATTTTTCTTATTTTTCATTAATATTAAGACTAATTTTCATAGAGAAACCATATTTCACAGTGCTTAAAAATATTACTTCTTTGAAGATGTAAAAAATTTATATTTATCAGGCTTCAGGCTTGAATTTATATTTATCAGGCTTCAGTAAAGATTTTTCTTCTCATAATTTTCTTTACAGTTGATTTTTAGTCGTTAGGATGGCGTATTTCTATATATGACTTTTCTTATTTTTCCAGTTTTTCACGATTAAAGATTTTATTGATTTTTTTAAACGTTAATATTTTATATAAATAACTATAAAAACAAATTAATATTACTTGTTCAAAATTTTTTATAGAAGATTTCTCTTTTTTTTTTTTTTCATAATTAGCTTATAGCATTCGTTTGATAGGGATCTGAAATTAATCTGTGGATTTCAGAAAATTTTATACAAACTTTCAGTTACAAAAAAGTAAAGTGTTTTACTTTATATGTTAGAGAGAGAAGTGAAAGTAATTATTTTTTTTTCATTTCCTGTATTATTTTTTAGGAATTTTAATGTATACTTTGGTATGAGATTTGACATACATTTTTGATTAAATTTATAAATAAAAAATTATAAACATTAATGTATTATAGATTATCTAAAGTTTTGCACTTTTACCTAACAATTTTATCTTCAGATCGGTTATTTTTATTTAATAATTAATTATTTTTCATAAAAATATTGCTTTAAGCTAAGTATTGCAGGATTAAATACATTTTTTCTAATAATATACTTTTTTTTATTAAGCTTCATTGAATTATCATTCGTCATTTAAATTCTTATATTTATAAAAGAATTAACAAATAGATTATTATTGATTAAAATCGACAATTTTTATATGTAGCGTGACTGTGGCTCCATCTGAAGGCGAACTAATAACCGCCCACACCGATTCGTCCCCGATACCGAGTCCAGCGCAGCAGCCAAGTGACCTGTCCACTCCTACGGCCATTTACCTCCACCGAGGAGACAACAAAGTGATCGTGCAGTCCGTGGATCGGGAAAATTCCGTCATTCAACCCGTGCCAGATGGAACAGGGGTAGAATCCGGCAAACCGGATGATAAGGAGCCCACTCAAGCTTTATCCTTGCTCGCTCCTAGCGCGGTAGAGGTCAAGCAGCCGGACGATGCTGAGAATCAAGACGTTGAGATGGTAGCTGCAGAAGCATCCCGGCAAAGAGAAATGCAGGTAAGGTTTATTTATTTTGTTCTTTTTAGAACTTCCTCTTTTGGAAAAGAGAAATTAAGTAAATTACAACGGAATTAAGTAAAAAGTATTGTGCACGTGTTGTGTAAATTAAAAGTTTTGGTAAAAATAGAACTAGAAATTAAACTAGAAGTCAAGATTTTCCACGATATCGATAAAAATTAATTAATTTAACCAGCATAAAACGTGTTTTATCGTTTAATTTTGTAAAATATTAAGCGTAAATCGATAAATGTTTTGTTAAGACATTAAATAAATAAATAGTTTATCCACACGTGTTAGGCTATATATGTAAGTAAACAGTGTTTGCACATGTTATGAAAATTAAAATTGGGCTTAAGATATTGCATGAAACCAGTATAAAAATGAAAGATTAAAATTTAAGTAGCAGAAAATGTATAGTTTATCATTAAACTTAATCTAGTCTGTAAAATATTAAGCTTAAATTGGTTAATATTTTGTTAAAATGGTAAGCAAATAAATAGTTCATGCACGTCTTTTGTTAAACTAATTATGCAAGAGTTATATTAAGTAAATATAGTTTATGCAAATGTTATGTTATGAAAATAAAGTTTATGCACGTGTTTTGTGAAATAAACAGTTCATGCACATGTTATGTTAAGTAAATAGTTTATGCACGTGTTTTGTGTTAAATAAATATGCACATGTTATGAAAACAAATTAGAGGTAAGATTCAGTAGCACATCTATAAAATTGAGTTAATTTTACTCACCATATGTAAAATGTGATTTAACATCAAATTTAATCCAGGAAAATATTTAGTTTAACTGAAAAATGTTTTGATAAATGCTTTATTTTTATTACAGTTTATATATTAAAATTTTTTAAAAGCCGAATTAGAGTTACTAATATGTATATATATTATTAACATTTCTTTTGTTAATGTTTTTTAATTGTTGGTATTTTGATTGTCTTAGTAATAAATAACAAGTTGCATTTAATGAATTTATAACTACGTAAATCACATGAAACGATCACCTGAAAATTTAATAATTAAGGAACGGATGAAATAAAAATAGGAATGAAAATTGAAGTGTGTTGATTTTCCTTCTCGATTAAATTTAAAATTAGTTTTTTTTAGACAATTTTAGATAGTGTTTCATTTTTTTTTTATTTCTTAATGTTGAAAATGTGCTTTGTGTGGATCTGAATTAATCATTTAATTCCTTTAATATTTAGAAATAACTCAAATATTTTGGAATATGCAATTTTTTGTAATTTCTTTTTTTTTTGAGGGGATAATTTTTAAGAATTTAAATTTTAATAATAAATGCATCTAATTCTTATTTATAACTTTCAAAAGAATCAGATTCAGTTTTGAGCGTCGAAATGGCATGCCGTAGGCAAAATAAGTTGTTTCGTAGACAAAATAGGGTTTTAATTTTGTTCTTAAAATTGATATGAAACTTCAATTTATATTAATTTTGCTCTGTGTCAGTAAATCATGCTTAAAGACTAACCGACATATCAGCCAGATTGTTAACGGCTTTGACGTTTGGTTCATATGTCCGATTCTTACATCAGGGATAATCATTTGTATTGATTTGGAATCAACTTAAATCATAGTGTAATTAATCTTCATGTACAAATGATCTCGTATAAGAGGATAGATAAAAACTAGATGGAATCAATTTTTAAAAATATTACGTTTTCCAAAAAAAGAAAGCCCGACAATCTAACTTTTTAATTTAAAAATTCGTGGATTCGAGTGTCACGGTCGGTGATATTAGTTCAGAATCTACTATAATTGCAGACAAGGACAAATTACAAATTCAAATGTGATTCCAGAATGGCTTATAAATTACAAGTGTAAATCCTTCTTGAAGGCAAATGTGATCCCAAAATGCCAAACCTTATCAAACTGGACTTAAAAAATTTTCTCTTACATCAGGGATGTAACTACAAAATACATGTTAAGAAAATTTTTATTAATATAAGCAAAAAATATATGAAAAATATTTTTCTTAATATGTTTGCTTTGTGAAAATATGGAAATTGAAAAACTTCTCCCCCAACGAATTCAGTTAATAAAAGAGTTAAGACGCCAATAAGCTTTAAATTTGTTTCTTAAAAGAAAGCATCATTTAAAAAGAAGTTTAGAGTTCAAACTTTAAGTTCACTTTAATAAAGATACAAGATCAGAATTCTTAAGTTGTAAAATCAAGAAAAATCAGTTTGAATTAGGACTCAGTAATAAGTTTATTGTTAGACGGTTGTGATTTATTAGAATGCCTAACCTCGCATACATTTCTATGCAACGCATCTTAACTAATTTATTACTTTTCTCAAAAGTAAAACCACTTCAAGCTTTTAAATTATGAAGCTGCCGGAATAGAAATAAGTGACAACTAGAATTAAAAGATAAAAATAAATTATTACTGCCTTAGAATTATTTTCAAAATAACACCGATTCAAAAGAAATTGTAATTAGAAAATAATTCATTTTAGGATAAAATATTTTCTGTAACATGTCTAAGCACTTCGAGAAATTTTCCAGGAAAAAAGTAACATTTCTTCAGGTGTCTCAATGGAAAATTTCTAGTTTTTTGCATTTTTTTTATTAATTAATTACCCTTAGAAATTTAATTAAATGCATCATAATTCCAACTAAAATGTATCTATTTTCAAAATCAATCTCTTAGTATTTGTTATTTTGGTCAAATAACGCAACAATCTGTAGCAAAAATGCAATTTTATAATTATTTCAATGAAATATAGTACAATTAATAAACTTATTAGGTAAATGTTTTCATAAGGCAAAATAATATGTAATTAAAAATAAAAAATAAGAATGTTTATTTAAAGTTTTTTAAAAATAAAATATTTAAGCCACAAAAAATTTATATTTTTCAGCTGAAAATTTTAAATTGTAAATTAAAAAAATGTAAAAGTTTCACAACTAAATCCCGGAAGTTTCTCTGATATATGAACAGTTAAAAAAAAAAAAAAAAAAAAAATTAAGCTTTCTAATGGGCGCTATTAATTTTAAATATTTTTGTGCATCTTTTTTTATTTAAAAAATTACTTAAATATCAAGTGTATATTACTTGAATAATGAAGAAAATTAATATTTTTCTCTCACAAATTGAAAGAATATTAGATTAACATATACTTTCTTTCTAAGAAACCACCAAATCAATCTTTGGTCTGCATATACATTTAAGATCCTGAAACTCAAAAGGAAGAAGACAAAAAAAAAAAAAAAAAAAAAAAAAGGAAGGGGGGGGGGGAAATTACATCTATGTAATTGACAAATAAAAATGTAGTGTAAAAAATATATAGCACAACTTTTCGATTAGT
Organism: Latrodectus geometricus; assembly: GCA_026290005.1. NCBI lineage: Eukaryota > Metazoa > Arthropoda > Arachnida > Araneae > Theridiidae > Latrodectus > Latrodectus geometricus. The sequence continues at coordinate 41,114 of JAPDSC010067773.1, forward strand.
TTTATGTTATCATATTAAATACTATATAACGAAACATAGTGTGTTATTTTTTTAACTTATGCCCAATTTTTTTCATAAAGGTATTTCAGATTTTTTGAGGAAAAGACATAAAATATTCATTAAAATTGCAGAAAACGTATCGAATGAAGACAAACATTTTTAAAAAATTTATTTATATTATGTTATTTTATATTTCATTTGAGGGTAAATTGAAGGGTTAGATGTAATTTTAGAGCAAGGAACTGATTTAGTGAAAGATTCAATATTAAGTAGTTAAGTTTAAGTTTCAGAAATTCATGTCCATTAAATGGAAAATTGTATAAGCAATATCACAATAGAACATGAAAAAATATTTTTAATGTTACAAACAATAATTAAAATTATTCTTATGTTTTTTAGGATCATAACTAAAAATAAAACTACCAATTTTATGAAATAATTTTAAGAAACTTGGATTTTAGCAAATGAATGGTTTCAGAGACTGCAAGTAAAAGCAGCCCACCTGTTATAGGTTTATTGTTATTATTTTGATAAGAAAAAATGTTGAATAGTTTGAATGAAATGAGGTTACAGATTTTGGGCATTGCATGCAGAAAAAGTTTTCTATATTAACTGAAAAATAATAATTCGGTCTTTTAATTAGGTGGGAAAGAATTTAAATCTAAAGGAATGAGTAATGTTTGCGGTTGAAAGTGCTTATTTCAAACTGACCCAAATATTCTGCTGTTGCGAGCGCGGCGGTTGAAAATGCGAGATCTATTTAGGTTGGGGCAATTCCATTTGAAATATATTTTGAAAAACACCTCCAGTTAATTGCACGTTTAGAACGAAACGTTTCGTGTTTATCAAATTTGGTGAAATTTTAAGTAAAAAAAATTGAAAATAAAGAAATCCACCACAAAAGAATTTTATAATGAGAAATTGCGGTTCTCGAGAATTGAATTTAATTTAACTTATATTTTAGGAACTATTTTTTCCTTTTTCTTCGTTTGTGGTTATATTTGCACTAACAATTCCAAGTAGGCTACCCAGAATATAATGTTTAGAATTATAACTCAAGTTTTTCCTCCAAGTGAATCAAAATAATCTGGAAAAATAAAGGTGAAATATAGGATTGAGAAAAACAAGAAATTGGATGAGACTGAATAAAAACGTATTTGTGCCATGCTAAACCTCAATGGAGAGTTACCACTTAAATTTAAATTCAGATGGGAACACACTAGTTTTACAGCTTTAACATGCAAGTTAGGTCATTATTCAAGTTATTTACATATTCGAAAAAAAAAAAAAAAATTAGATAAAATTGATTTTAAGGAAGTCACTTGTGACCTCAATTATAATATATATCGATTATTCTAATGACTCACAGTAAATTAATGCTTCTTCGCTTAAAGGAGAATGATTTTTCTCGCCAAATATCGTGCATCGCGGGTGAAAATGAATCTCACTAGTGGTTTTGAAACTATTCATTTGATGAATATTCCATTAAAAAAAAATCGAGATGCATGGATCGAGTGCAATATGGGCTCTGAAGATAAAGGAAATGGGGGCAATCTTCACAGCCTGCTTTGGGGAAATTATTTTGTTCATGGGACGTGCAGGAAAAAAGAAGATTGCGCCTTAGAACAGCTAAGTTCCAGGTCAGGAGTCGATCACATTTCTTTCCACCCTAACACGATCTCTGGCAGAGACTTATCATTAACGTTCCAAAGATTCCAATAGACACCCACGATTTATAAAATGCTCTTTTAGAATCTTTTTTAAAATATAAAAGCACCCGTGAAGATGAAATCGCCCTCTCTTTATTCTTCTGAACTGTTATTTCCCACTTTTGAAAAGTACTCTAGAAATTATTCATTGGCTATATAATAGAAAAATATCTGAACGAAAAAAAAATTTTTTTTTTGGATGAATAAACATTTTGCAAAAGTTATTTTAAAAAGTGAAAAGTAATTACTTTCTTCTTTGTAGGCTGAAGGATCTCCAACAGACATCCCATTAGAAAGTGCATCGTACCCTTCTGGTGAGTTTTCCCCATCAGCATATGAACCCTTGGGTACTGGTCAGTATAGTGTACTGACAAACGTGGTAGTCACGGTGGCTCCTCCTCCCCAGTACGGAGTTCAAACAACGTCTGCAAGCAATACTTACACATTGACGCCAACAGACTATTTTAGAGAGGTAAATTTTTATTCTTTCTTTGAAAAATACTTATGGTAAGGGTACAAACTGATTTTGAGATTGTGACAACAGAACTAGTTTAGTTTTAAATAAATCGATCCTTTTCTTTTTTTACAGTATTTGCCTCAATCTGCGTCTGACCAGCAGTATGTCCAGGCTGTGAGGCACCTGGCAGCCTATCCGGAATCAACACTTGACGCAAGCAACGCTTATGGGACAGTAGAGAGGTACATCAGACAGCAAACTGCATATAAACCATCCCCTCACGGGCTAACGGTAGACCTTCCATCTCCAGATTCGGGAATCGGAGAAACAACTGTGACGCCAAGAGACTCGTTGCAACAGGTTAGTTGCAACAGGTTGAAGGTAGATGTTTGTAATGGTTTAAAAATCCGCACACATTTTAAATTATTGGACCTTGTTCAGTTAGCCTAAATTTGCAAATAATGTGGTCGTAGAGCGTCATACAAACAAATCCAATAGACAGTTACAAATATAGTTAAATGAAATTTAAGAAATCTTGAATGTTTTTTAAATTATACATTTTTATAATTGCATTTCACAGCTGATTTGAAAATGTGCGATTTTCAAGAAAATATTTAGCTTGCATTCACAGTTAGTAATAGCCAATTGTGAATAGAGAAAATTTCAAATATTAAAAGTTCAAGATTTTAACTTTTAAAATATAATTCATTTTCAAAAAAATATTCAAATTTCGTAAATTTTGAGCAAAAAGTATCATACATAAAAGCATAATGGCTACTACAAATTTTAAAATTAACTCTTGATTTTAGTGATCTAATATTAATCTAACTTCGAATAAAAAAAATAAAATAATTTTAATTTTTGTTCACAGCATATTTGGCCTTTTATTATTTGATATTAGGTTATTTGATATTAGGTTTCAAATTGTTATTAAAACGAATCTATCGGTAATGCATTGATAATGGTATTTATGAAGATAAAATAACACGATAATTAGGAAGGTTAATGATATTTATACGTACTCAAATACTGTCAGCATAAAAAATCAGCCAATAAAAGCTTTCTGGCCTTTGAAAAATAACATCGATGAAAATAAGTGCAAGTAAAAGGCGGGGCTTCACGAACTTCATATTCCACAGGCATCCCGCGTCAATGAACCAGCCCAAGGGCCCACTACATTTTTTTTCATCGGTAAAAGGTCGTGGGCCATCTCGGTAATTGTAGACACGTGTGGATGGTGCATAAGCCGCCCATATTTCTAGAACAGGGAAAGGGGGAAAAAAAAAGAAAAAATCCAATCTCTGTCAAGTCGTTCTCGCCAAAAACTTCATTTTTATATTTGATAATTTGTTATCTTGCATGATATAGGTAGCTGATTTCTGAAAATATTTTTGGGCGTGCCAAGAAAAAAAGAAAAAAAAAATCTAGTTGATATTTTGCAAAAAGGTTGCTTCTGGAAAAGGAAGGGGAATTATAGATTAGAAACTATAGACTAGTGTTTCATGTTTGCTAGTGAATATATTTGGATATTTTTCTATTTTGATATCTTCAAATTTTACTTAACAAGTAAAGCTAAGTAACAAGTAAGCTGTCAGAATATATTTAAATGAAAAATCGGTTGACTCATTTATAAATAAATGTTCTGAAATCAAGTTTTTCTTGATATCCTAAATTCTTCATTGTGGTAGTTGTGATTTCTTGGAAAGAATCTTTGAATAGAACGAAACCACGATTGATTATTGGGTATTTTTCATTTTAGAACATAGCAGACCTGAGAGCTGAATGGGTAACGCTTATAGCTTTCAGTCAAATTCCTTACTTCAATTCTAACCTTGGGTGTCGTTGTTTCTAGTCCATCAGAATCCATTTTAAATTATAAATCTCAGGAATTACTGGAAAACAAATGTAATCTAGCATGTTGTTATTTTAGGGATAATACTAACGTTGTATGTGTTAATATTATCCTAAAATTTTTTTGTATAAAAATGTAAGAACATCCACTTATTAATGAATCTGAGCGAGAAAAGTATTCTCGAGGTTAAGAATATAACCAATTTGAAACTGAGTCAGCAACCAAAATCCTTCATGTTGATTCGATCTAAACAAGGATATCGATATTGTCAGTTGATTTTAAGTTAAATTACAAGGCACTGATTTTTTCCAGATTCAAATTAACAAGCATTCCTGATAACAATAGTCTAATTAATTGTTATGTAGATTTTGCAAATTTGATCTGTTATTTTGCAAATTAATAGATCGTTAATTGCAAATTCGATCTATTTTTGCCCCAGAATTATTGCTAAACATTAACAAAAAAGTAAACATTGATGAATCGTTATGAAGGACTTAAGATATTTAGAGATACAGGGTTAGTCCAGTTGCAAAATGTACATTTTCAATCAAATATTAATGTATATAATTTGACATTACAAAATTTAATGGTATAGAAAATCAGACAAAAATATACATACATACTAAATTTTATAAACAAGAAATTACCTTAAAAAAATTAATTCATCACATTCTACAAAAATTCGGAATTTAGTTTTACAAAAACGTAAATTTGTATGCTATAAAAATGAATTTAAAACTTATATATATATATATATATATATATATATATATATATATATATATAT
>JAPDSC010067790.1:4213-37489 GCA_026290005.1 Latrodectus geometricus
TAGCTTATTGTTAAATTGAAAAATTTCTTTTAAACAAGAATGAGTTCAAAAAAAATTATTTCTGAAAAAGAATCTTTACATCTTGAGTCGTCTGAAACTATGCAAAAGAAAAGAAAGTCTAATTTTTCAGAAATTAGGAGCAAAAGAGTATGTGCCGGTGATATTCGCCGAGGTTTGCCCCAATCATTTTCGGAGGAAACTGAATATTATTTCGAAAATTATCTTCGAAAAGTGTATCCGTATTACTTCACTTACACTACCCATTGTAAAGGACGATGGGTAGGAAAACGTTTATTAGATGTATTCAGTGATGAATTTCGTGCTCATTCGAAAGAAGAATATGAAAAAAATATTAAAGCAGGTAATGTGAGAATTAACGGTGAAAAAATTGATTGTGATTATATTTTCAAAGAAAATGATTTGGTCACGAATCGTACTCATAGACATGAAATAGCAGTTGCAGCCGCTCCGATTAAAATCATTCATTCTAGTGATGATTTTGTCGTTATTGATAAACCTCCTTCTATGCCTGTTCATCCCTGTGGTCGTTACCGCCATAATTGCTTGCTATTCATTTTGGCTAAAGAACATTCTTTGAGTGAGCTCTATTCGATTCATCGGTTGGATCGCCTCACATCTGGTGTTTTAGTGTTTGCCAAAACCATAAGTAAATCCCAACAAGTTAACGAAGAAGTGCGAGAAAGGAAAGTGAAAAAAGAATATGTTTGTAGAGTAGAAGGTGAGTTCCCAGAAGGTGTTATACATTGTAAGGAACCAATCGCTGTGATTTCTCCAAAAATGGGAATATGTGTAGTTTGTCCATCAGGGAAGGAATGTGAAACTGTTTTTGAAAAAATGAGCTATAATGGTAAATCAAGCGTTGTTCGCTGTAAACCTGTAACTGGTCGAATGCATCAAATTAGAGTACATTTGCAATACTTGGGACATCCTATTATAAATGATCCAATTTACAATAATGAAGCAGCATTTGGCCCCCTTAAGGGTAAAGGTGGGTTGATTAATAAGACAAGAGAAGAATTATTAGAAGATCTCATGAAAATACATAGCCTTCAGAGATGGCTATTGGATGATAATATAGATCTAAAAGAAAATGAAGTACACAATATAAATAAAAGTAAAATTTCTTATGAACAAGAAAACAAAATTGCTCTGTCTGCTTTAGAATATTATATGAAAGTAGATGATTATGATAAATTAGCTCAAAAATATGTAAAGGAACCAGAAAAATTCACTGTTGAGGAATCCTGTGACTTATGTCATCAAAAGTTTTTGGATCCAGAACCTAAGGACTTGATATTGTTTTTACATGCGTTAAAATATGAAGGAGCTGGTTGGGGATTTAGTACAGAATTGCCTGTTTGGGCAAGAGATGACTGGGATGAAACAAAGATAAAATAATGTAAATGATTTTTGTAATAATAAAAATATAAATTTATACTTTTTTCTTAGTGTAAAATTCATTAATTTAACTTGCAACAAACTAAGAATTTACATTACTCATGTCTAATATTGTATATACACTGAATAATTTTTTGTACTTTAAGAAATATATTTTTTATATCATCAGTAAAAAGCTATTATTAAAAATCATTTATATTTTTATCTAAAATATTTAGTCAGAAGTTTACTTAAAATTTCTATCCAATGTTTTAATTTTAGACCATTCTTCAATTATTTTGTATTTCTTGCATATATATTACAATAATTATTGTTTTATTATTTAACTTATAAATGACTAAATTAAAATTTTGAGTATGTGTTAAATATATTTAACAATGACACTAATAATAAATATAATGTTAAAAAGGAAAACAGTATAACTACAGGCATGCAAAATTATTCAACAACAAAAATTCCTAGACATACAAGTTATTTTGAACAAATTCATATCTGAATTTTTGTTACAATTAAAATTTTTGGAATTTCTATTATTGCTAAGGCAAATATAGGTCCATTGTATGAAGTTACCTGGTAACTATGTAAAAGCATTAGCAGTAAAACTTTATAGTAATTTATATAATAGTTTTTTTTTTCTAGCTTTTATCATCTTTAAAGATTTATTTTGTCTAAACTATTATTTGTTTTGAAATTAATGTAAACTAAATATAGTTGAACTGACCGAAGAAAAATATCTTAATTTCATAATACAATAGACATTTATGAAGACCAAATGAATAAAATAGAAAATATGTGTTCGAATTTAAAACTAATTATTTTTCACACTGCTCTCTCTATAAGTAAAATACTATTAGAAAAAATTCATTTAGTGTAAGAAACCTGCTAAGTAAAATTCAGTCTTAAAAACAATCCTTAATTTCAGTTTATTGATGAATAGTCAAGCAAGTTAATTTCTATTTCAAAACTTTTTTTTTAAATATAAAAAACATCTTATTAGCCATAATCATTTGTTTGTTTTACAGATGATTGCAGCCCCACATCACATTCTTGTTTGATATTTGAAAGCTGTTTCATTCTCGTTCATTAATCTCTATCATCTGATAGTTCCCAAGTACAAGTTACATCTAAGGAGGAGATCTAGGCAACAATAGGTTTCTTTATCAAAGTTCAGGGAATACTAATTTTCATTCAAATTGTAAGGGAAATGTACTGGGCTTTCATCTGTTATGGTGGTTTCTTTAATATAACTGGATGTCAAAATGAGCTAGATATTGCTTTTTCTACAACATGATTCCAAACAACTCATTGTGCCTAGAATGTCAATTTCTTAAGGCGATTCCTAGTCGTGATCACTTCCTATAAAAATAATTTACAATGTTTTTGATTGAAGCCATTGATTATACTTTGATTCATGGGCTGTAAGAACTATTTAAAAATATTTGGGCTGTTGAAAGGGCTTAGGATTCTCAAACAAAAACAGGGGTCTTTAACAATAAAATTAAAAGAAACACATAAAAATAACAAAAGATGCAGGAAAATCAATTCACAAAAATATTTCAAATTATTGTTTGTAAATAGGGGGAAAATATTGTATCTATGGGACTAGCTACTAGTGCATAAAATAATGAGCTTTGTATAAATTATTATCTAGTGCACATTGAACAATATATATTTGATTCAATATTATATTAAATAAAATTAGTTACATTTATAAAATGTTGATTTGCATAGTTAACTCCTGAATATTCTGTATGTTAGTTAAGAGTCAGATTTCTAAGTATAGTACAGCAAATGTTCAATATTTTTTTATTTAAATTACTTGATAAAAAAGTCTTGCTGGAAAATTATTAAATTTGAAAATAAATTATTTGGGATAAACTTATATTTGCTTATTTCAATTATGAACTTCATTGAAAATGTTTTTGCCATTTAGCTAAGTTTAATTAAATTATTTATTGTAAAATAGCTGTTATATAGAATTATCTATATTTAAGTAATTTTTATTCCCTATGCTAATCATTTTCTGTTACCTGAACAATTGTAACAGAAGTAGATTTTTGCCTTTTAATGAAATTAAAATGCAATAGAGTTCCATATATTTCTATATTCATTAAATATTGCATTTATAAACAAAATTACAATCTGGGAAATTAAATTTTTTGTTTAGAATTATCAACTATTTGCTATCTAATTTGTATTCAAAAATTTTTTTTTTTCAATTTTAAATTAACTTATTATAGTTAGAATTAAAGGTTGACATTTAAGATTAACAAGCAAGATCTATTTTAAGATTAAAAACTTTACAAATTCAAGTATTTTTAAAAAATAATAAAAAATTAATAAGTTTTTTCTTTTTTGATCTAACAATTAATATATAGGTATAGTGTAAATTATATTTTGCAATTTCAGTTATGGGAGAGGATGAAAGTGACAGTGGTGGTGTAAAAATTATATAAAGAAATTATATATCAACTATTTGATTACATATTTATTTGGAATTTGAAAATATTAACAAAAATTTTCTTATTTATAATCATAAGAATAGCTTGTATGTCACAAGGTCCTACAAAAGTACCTTGTTTATTCCGCATCTTTTTAATTCTCATTTCTTTTACTTCTATAAAACCTGCATAGTGGTTTCATCTATGATAAGTTAAATTATAATCTAGCCTTTCTATTTCTACTAGAACAGATTTCAGATGGCATTAAAAATAAAGCTAGATAAATCTTTGCTTTGGTGAACACCTTAACAGATGAAAACTGTTATAAAGCTTTTCTTAGTAGGAAGAGTACCAAGAGAGCTTTTCTTAGATAGTATACTACCTTTGTTTTTCACGAATCAGAAAACTAAAAAACTTAAGCTCTTATCCCAAAAGATATGTTTGTAGATAGCAGAAGCACAATATTCCTATTGTGTTGGTTAATTGTGGCTAGAGTTGAACCTGTCTTTTCACGCTAAGAAATGTGTTTCGATTATTAGGCTACAGTAACTGTAACTTATATTCAGAAAAAGGAACTGGCATATAGCATCTAATATTACATTTCAATGATATCATTTAAGATTGAATAGGAGGGCATGGAATCTGTTGTTAACATTGCCATATAACTGATGTCCAAAATTGAAAGCTTACTTTTATGTACGGTAATCTCGTGGTGCAGAATCTGTTGTAAATAAAGTTCTGTGTAGTTGTAATTTGATATAAGAGATCAAATAAAATTAATACTTAAAATTAAATTTAGATATCAATCTATAACAATTTATTATTATTATTTTTTAATTTTCAAAGATGTAAATTTTTAAGTTTAATTTTTGTGCCTTATTTGTTCAGGACATCAAAAGCAACTATTTTAACTCATAAATTTCTATGTCCTTTTACTCAAATGGAAAAATATTTACTTTTGAAATTCTTTGCATACCTTTATTTTATGCATCAAATTATCCCTACAAGTCTTTTTTCTCATTTTTTAATAACTAATTACAAAAAGAAAAATATAAATATTTTATTGCTAACACAATCATTTAATTAGTAAATAAAATTTCAGGAATATCTTTAAATTGCGGTAACATTTTCACTTTATAATGAAGATGCCTGAATTTAATTTATAAATAACAAAGCAAAATCACTAAAATGCCAGTTAAACATTGGTGATTATATTTTCCCATGAAAAACAGTATCTTGATTAAAAGATGCAAATTTTTATGATATATTTTTATAACAGCAAAGCTCTTTATTTTAATAAGATTCTCGTTAAAAAATATTATTAAAAAGTGTAAAAAACGCAGAATAATATCCTAATTAGGTAAATTATTTTAAATAAATTATCTTGTAATCATTATGGAGTTACATTTAAAGTTTTTGTCAATTATTTTATAAGCTAATCAGTTTATTCAACAATTGTATAATTGCAAAGATTTTATTTTAATAAGTTTGAGATTGTAGCTAATAAATTTTATTACTACTAAAATGTTTAAAATAATCAAGAATAGTGTCATTGTCAATTATTTTAAACGGAATAACCAAGTTATATATATATTTTTTGCTACATTCTTATAATTTCTGTCAATTTATTTATCAGCCAATTTATTTCTTTTTTCTTTTCTAATACCATAGATAAACAAGTTACTTTTTAAAGTTGTTGAATTATCACACTGCCAATTTCAACCAAGTTATTATGTGCTTAAATTGACAGTTGTATTATCAGCACATCCAGTTTAAAATGCAATGTTATTACATTGTATTGTAAACTTGAATGTGAAAGTATTACCTTTATTACATTTCATTATCACCCAGCAATATAAGTTATTACAAAAAAGATTTTTTATAATGATGAATTGTAAAATTAAGAGGAAAAATGTGCGATAATAACTCAAATAAAATAATAAAATTTTAAACACAAAGTATACTTACTCATTCACACATTATATTTATTAGAAACTTCAATTTACATTCTGTGGACATTTTTGTTAAATGCTGATAAATCAGTCTTTTTAAAATATTTTAAGTGAGGATTTGTAGCACAAAAATAAATGTCCTTATTTTTTAATGTTTTTATATTATGCTGTTTCATTTGTATAAAACATTTGACTATTTAAAAATTTTAAATAATTTCTTGAATTGATTTACTGTTATTTCTTGAATATCTATTCAATGAAAGTATGCAAAATTTACAGTTTTCAACAATTCTAAAAAAGGAATTTTTGCAAATATTAAAGTGTAGTAATATTTACTGTTTAAGTACTTATAAGGTTATTTGTGTTAAAGATATAGAAAAGATCTTTTGCACAACTTGCAATATCAATAAATTAATAAAATGTAAATAAAATGGCATATATCTTGAGATGTCTTCAAACTTTGTTTTTACCCAGCTATCAAAATCTAAGTAAAGTGACTCCCACATAAACATGAGCTAAAAATTTGAAATATACTGATTATTTATATTTTAAATACTTGGTAATGGAATGTATATTTAAAAAAAATAATAATAAGGGATGATTATAATTTTAAAACAAAAATATACTTCCAAAAAAAAAATGTTCAAACAATCTCTGTTGCAACATTTATTTAAAATTATTATTTCTTGAAGTGTCACATAGAAAGGATATTCATCTATACAGATATATATATAAAAAATCTGCATAAAACAAAAATCCCATCTAAGTATTTCTGAGATTATAAATTAAAAATGTATATAAAAATTATAAATTATAAACGCACAATGCTAATATATGTAAGAAGCTAGAAAAAGAAAGAAAACATTTCAACTTATAACATTAATATGAACTTACTATTTAAACAAAATTTACATAAATCTACTTTATCTATAATTCTGGATACTCAGCATTATAACTGTGCATGATTTATGTTAAGAATGATATCGTATTACACAATAAGTTATAAATAATTAAATAAAATCTCCAAAAACTAAATTCATATAAAGTCTTTAATAATCTATTTTTTATATTCATAGTTTTACTTAAAAGTATAAAACTTGCAAAAAAGAAGTTAAATATATAATTAACAAATGTTAGACAATGAATCACTTCGACTTGTTATATAATTTTAAATGTTTAAAATTATACACAACTTCATTTGATGGAATTGTACCTTTTAATTTAAAAATTCCTTGTTTTATCAATAAATAATTTAAAAAAATTAGTAATAACATTCTTACCATCAATTTTAATCTACCTCTTTAATAGTAGGACCATCATTATTGGCATCAGAAGATTTTTGATTCGGATTGCAAGCACTACCTCCCTGACACAATTTAGTCATAAAAGGGGACAGTTCAGACTGAATTTCTTTCATTTTATCCTCTAGATCATCTTTTTCAGCTAATGTGTTAATGTCCAACCACTGGATGATTTCTTCATAGCTTTGTATCACTTTTGATTTATCACTTGAAGACAATTTACCAGAAGGTGCTGATTCAGCTGCTTGTTTGACAGAGTAGACATAACTTTCAAGTGCATTACGTGATGCAACCCTTTCTCTCTGTTCGGCATCCTCTCTTTCATACTGCTTGGCGTCATTCAGCATCCTCTCAATTTCTTCTTTTGATAGGCGACCCTTGTCATTGGTGATAACAATGCTCTGCGATTTACCAGAACTCTTATCCAACGCTGACACATGCAAAATTCCATTGGCATCCATGTCAAAGGTTACTTCAATCTGAGGAACACCTCTTGGTACAGGAGGTATTCCAGACAGCTGGAATCTGCCTAATAAATGGTTGTCCTTGGTCATTGCTCTTTCACCTTCATAGACTTGGATGTCGACACGTGGCTGATTATCAGAATATGTGGTAAAGGTCTGAGAAGTTTTGCATGGAATTCTAGAGTTTCGTTCAATTATCTTTGCCATGACTCCTCCAGCTGTTTGTATACCAAGAGATAATGGGGCAACATCCACTAAAAGCACATCTTTGATTTTTTGATCTAAGCTCCCAGTAAGGACAGCAGCTTGAACTGCTGCACCATAAGCAACTGCCTGGTCTGGGTTAATAGACATGCAAAGTTCTTTTCCATTAAAGAAATCCTTCAGAAGCTTTTGTATTTTGGGAATGCGAGTAGATCCACCAACTAAAACAACATCATGAATCTTACTTTTGTCCATTTTGGCATCTTTCAATGCACGCTCCACTGGCTCAAGAATTGATCTTAATAAATCCATACATAATTCTTCAAATCTTGCTCTGGATATTTTTGCATAGAAATCAATTCCATCAAACAAAGCATCAATTTCAATACTTGCTTCAGAACTGCTAGATAGAGTCCTCTTAGCTCTTTCTTAGGCAGTACGCAATCTTCTTAGAGCTCTAGGGCTTGAATGCAGATCTTTACGATGCTTGCGCTTGAATTACTCTACAAAATGATTTACCATTCTATTATCAAAATCTTCTCCACCAAGATGAGTATCACTAGCAGTTGAGCGAACTACAAACAATGATCCTTCATCAATAGTTAAAATAGAAACATCAAATGTTCCTCCTCCCAAATCGAAGATGAGGATATTCTTTTCACCTTTGAGATTTTTATCTAATCCATAGGCCAAAGCAGCAGTAGTTGGTTCATTAATAATTCGAAGTACATTGAGACCAGCAATCTTTCCAGCATCCTTAGTAGCTTGTCTTTGTGATTCATTAAAATATGCAGGAACTGTAATAACGGCATCTTTTTCCTTTTGTCCCAGGTACATCTCAGCAGTTTCTTTCATTTTGGTGAGCACCATCGCACTAATTTCTTCCGGATTGAAAGATTTGAACTCTACAGAGATTTTCAGTTTACCACCTTCATTGGTAACTTTAAAAGGTCAGTGTTTGAGATCCTGCTGAATTTTAGGATCAGAGTAGTTTCTTCCAATTAATCTCTTGGCATCAAAAACAGTGTTTTCAGGATTCAAAGCTACTTTAGATTTGGCTGGATCGCCGATAAGTCTTTCTGTCTCTGTGAAAGCGACGTAACTTGGAGTAGTGCGATTTCCTTGATCATTCGCAATTATCTCGACATTTCCATGCTGAAACACCCCAACGCAAGAATATGTAGTACTGAGATCAATACCAATCGCTGGAGCTGTACAAGTCGGCATAGCGAAAAAGAGACCAAAACAATCACACTCGCAGGACAAAAATCGACAAAATAACTGTCAGAAATCGTACGCAAATTCAATTCAAGCAAGAAACAGTTAAGAAAATACTGCAAGCAATAGCTCAGAAAATATCGCTTGTGTGTTTCACGTAATTAAACTCAAGTTTCTATTTGATCATGACAGAGGACAGTTCTTGTTTCGTATTTATAACCTCTTTGGAAATTTCCCAAGCTGTCTAGTTGCTGTTGTCGTGTCTATGAGTAAGTGCGAAGCGCAAAAAAAAAAAAAAAAAAAAAAAAAGTCTACAGTCTACCAAAAGTCTTGTTGATGAGATCTGCTAGTTCTGGAACCCGGTGGCTATGGAGGATCTCAATTGGTGGAGCTCCTAGTTCGAAGAGGGAGCGGATAATGGCTTGGCAGTTTAAGACATGATCTGGAGTTAGTTCGGATTGAGGACAGTGTTTACAGTTGAGATAGGATTTAATACCAGTTGGTGATATCTTCATGCCCTTGAAATGTCCAGTACGCAGCCGAGCTATTGTAAAGGAGAGGTTTCTTGGGCAGTCTAGATCAGGGATTGTTGCCTTGTCAAAATGCTGATCATAGATTCTTCGCCTGGCAACGGCATTTGCGTCTGTACAGGTGACTGTTCGAGGTTGCTCTTTATCTCGTGCTTTTTTTACAAGGGCATCTGCACATTCATTTCCCTCAATACCCACATGTGCAGGAATCCACTGAAGAATGCATGGAATATTTAGAGAGTGAAGAAGGGTATTAATATTTCCCGTCAGTGCTGACTCACCGTTTCGTATGGCTTCTAAAGCTGATTTAGAGTCTGAGAAAATTACAATTTGTTCAATCGAGTCATCAAAGGGAGAAAAATAGAGACAATGGGAGCTGTCTAGTAAAATTATATACTCGTAGCGCCATCTACGAGAGAATGTGTGAGATAACTCTAGAATAGAAAACATTTTCTAGAAATAGACTGAAATTTACTGCTGCCATCTATTAGTGTAAAATAGAAATCAAAATAAAAACTGAGGTTGAGAATTTTCTAAAATAAATAAAAATTTTTAAGTATTGTTTTCTATAAAAATTTGATAATTATTAGGTAAGTATTTTAAATATGTAAAAATCATTTAGTTTGTTAGTAAGAAATTTTTTAAATACATAGAAGCCTTTATACTCTTTATGGCTCAGATTTACTGTATGGTCGCTCTTGACGCGATTTTCCAATTATTAAAGAAATAAATTTTTTCTTAAAAGTAGTATCGAAAAATAATTTTTTTGAATAATTCCGTTTCCCCATTGAAAACTTTGAACAGCTTACAGCTATCTAGATAATTAGCTTTCCGGCATATATAACACATGCATTTTAATTTTTTTCTCTTTTACCATCTATTTATTAATCAAAGTTTCTCATGAACAATAAATAAATGGTAAAAGAAAAAAGTATAATTTGCATATAATTTTAAAATTTGAATGTTTCTATTGCTTTATTTTTTACATTATTTTTGTTACTTTTAATATCTTCATAAAATTTCCTCTTAATGACATTAAACTCCTGAATTTCAGGCAGTTTTCTTCAAAGAAGCTAATTATAGCTTGTACACTAGTAAAATACTTGAACATTTAGTTTTATCTTGTACATATATCTCATTGTGATACACATGTGAAATGTTTTCATCTGTTATTAAAAGATTAGTTTTTGTTGAAAACATATTTTATTGACAGAATTTTCCATATTTCCTTTAATTTTGTTTACGAAATAAGTAAATAATATTCTAAATTTTGAACATATGATTAAAAGATAACTTAGAAATGAATTGAGTTTTCAAATATAAACCTACACGTTAGTGTCCAATTCTCTTTATTGGTGATAAAAAATTGTAGAAGCAATGAAAATGATAAACAATTATTAAAGAAATAAAAAAAATATCGATTATTAAAATAGTATAAAACACAGTTTGAAAATTTTCTATTATAATTTTGTCATATCAAATAGAAGGAAAAGAACCAAATTTTAGGGTCATCTTAAACTGCAGTGAAACTATTTTCTCCATTTTCTTAAGATACATTTGGTACATAACAACCTTATAATTGTAGTTTTAATGAAAATAAAAAAAACAAATGTATTTAAATATTGTATTATGAATAAGCTCACTTTTAGAATTAATTAATTCATTATGATATTATCTGATTTATTTAAGATATTACGATAGTTCTGGTTGGACCCTGGCCTTCTCAAAAAGGCCAGGCCATTCCTTCCTTCTGTGCGCCACAGCTTTTCAGTTTTTGACCCTAATTGTGTCAGTCTCTTTGGAGGCAGTCAGGGTCTACTTCTTTTTCTAATTCCAGTTGGTCTAGCTAACAGGATATTCTTTTAATTGTTCTATCATCTATCATTCTTATTATATGTCCAGCCCATTTCATACGTTGTATTTTATGGTACTTTATAATGTCTGGCTCTCTGAATAGCTAGTAAAGTTCAGAATTAGTTTTCCTTCTCCAAATTCCACTGTCGCAAACACCACCGAAAATGGAGCTTAGAATCTTCTTTTCATAGGCAACGAGGATCTTTATGAAATACAACTTCAAATTATTGCATTAGAATAGATAATTAGTGAAATACTTAAGCAGAAGTTATAAAAACACAATTATCACATGATAATATATACTTTTCGATAGTTTATGATAAAATATAATTCTATAAATGAAATAATGGATGTGTTCTCTTCCTTTATAGTATAAAATATTATTTCTTATTAATTTTTTTATAAATGAATATATTCTGAATACTATGTAAAAAAATAAAATATTTGTCAATTTAAAATCCATATTTGATCATAGTATAAATTTCATGTGGATAAGAGCATGATAAAAAAGCATAAAATATAACGGTTACGTCTTCTATTAGTTAACCTAAAAGTAATTACTTCAATTCTTTTAAAAATAGAAAAAGTCAGAAATTTATGTTTGATAATTTTCATTAATTATTGTAGCTAGGAATTCATTAGAAATAATCAAAAATTTTCTGTAGCTAATTTTTTAATGCAAGTATATATTAAAAATATATTTCAAATCTATACCTACACACTTTCCCATTATGTGATATGAATAAATTTTTGTAATTATATTACAAAAATTCTGTTAATTAAAATAAGATAATTTCTTACCATTTGTTTTGTTATCAAACAGATGGAATGAAATGAGAAACTGAAGTCAATTTAAATAATTTAATGCATAAATTCTAACACACATGCAAACTTACAGTAAGATACAAAAAAGATGGACAGAATTATTTGAATATGTTAATTATTAATATTGCTAATAAGAATCTCGCAAAAATAGATAAAAATTTATTCCATCACTTTCTCTTCATATAACAGATTAATTTTAATTGAGTTGCATTTCTAGATGCCAATTTTCACCTACTTGATATCACTAAATATAATTAACAACCTCATAACTTCAAACTGCATTAAACATTGTGTGTGTGAATATTAACTTTCTCTTTTTAACTTCCCAACGTATCACTGCACAAGTGTAATATGATCTGGTTTTACCAAAGCAATCAGTTTAAAAAAAATCATAACCACAATTCATATCATTAATACATAATGACAGTTTAAAAAAATTTATTAGTTTACTATTTTAACTATTTTTTACAAATTTACTTTACTTAAAATTTGCTTTATTTTATTTTTCGGTATTAAAATCAAATAAGTTGCTACAATCAGAATATTAGAAGCTTGAATTTTTTCAGGAGACATTTAAAACTAAAAAGTTCATTATATTTTTTTAAAAAGGTTTTCATTTTTAACCCCTTGATAAACAAATTGAATGAAACTTGAGTCAATTGAAAAATATTAGTTAATTTTACTCAACTGAACAAAAAAATAGGGGAAGCTAAGAAAGAGTGCATTTTGTTATAAAATTTGGATATTTATTACATAATCAGACTAATATATAAATTTCATCTCTTGACATAAAATGGCAAGTATTACTTGCATTTCAAATACAATAATTAATAAAATGGTAATTAATACTTACCATTTTATGTAATTTATGTAGACATTTTTTAGTAATACTTGTCAAAGTTCTTTAGTGGTCCTTGAAATATACGATGGTCTGACTTGTCATTACATGTTATGGGGTTAATTAATTCATTAATTCTAAATCCTATATTTATTTTGAACCATAAAAATTGCTTAAATTATTTTATAAATATAAAAATATCAAGAAAAATTCATAATTGTTTTTAATTTTTAAAACAATTCATTTCTGAAATTTGATGAAAGAAAATGCTCAAGACTAAAAGGGGGAAAAAAATCAAATACTATACACAATTGCTAAAGAAATTAACTTGAAACATCATAATCCAGTGTGATTAAAGAAATTAAAAAAAAATTATTATATTAGATATTAAAATAATCCCCCAGATATAAAGTATAAAAGCTTTAACAAGACAATAAACAAG
Source organism: Latrodectus geometricus (assembly GCA_026290005.1). Lineage (NCBI taxonomy): Eukaryota > Metazoa > Arthropoda > Arachnida > Araneae > Theridiidae > Latrodectus > Latrodectus geometricus. The sequence continues at coordinate 17,702 of JAPDSC010067790.1, forward strand.
CACCATTATTTTTTAGAAAAATCAAATTTATTCTTCATATCTGCTAATAACATTAAATACATTGTAGAATTTACAAATATTTACATATGCATACAATATTTCATGCATCAAAAAAATTAAGGTAATCTATTAGTTATTTCGTCTACACACGCAAGTCATTTTTGTCAATACAATATATTATATATATATACATACATGGGGGGCACAACACACAAGAAACTTACTTATTTTTAACAATTGGTATTTTGCCATATAAATATAGCATTTATATAAAATAATGTAAGTTTTCCATCATTAATATTCATTTTTCCCAATTAAGTGAAATGAATACAATAAATATTACAACATTATTATAATAAAAGATAAATTATAATTATTTTGCATTAATTAGTAAAAGAATCTGTGGACTCAAACATTAGTTTTTAATGGAAATTATTTAACTAAATAATATTACAAAGTGAAGATGACTCATGCAAACAAAAAGAAAGCTTATGTCAACAAACAATGCTTTACAAAATTTACCCATTAAGCTATTTTATTAGATTTTAATATATAAAAAAATTAATTGAAATAAAAACTGAGAAAATTACATTTCAAGTTTATTATCATAAAGAAATTATACATCTTAGCTTATATGCACATCTATTCATAAATCGATTTTTCTGAAGGTAATAAGCGAAAATTAAAGTTTGTTTTCAGAGACACTTTTAAAAAACCCCCAACAAATTTCTAACTATTAAAATATTCAGCTATTGCATATATTGATGTATGAAACTTTGAGGTTAATTTCTTAAACCTCTTAGTGAAAAGAGTACAAAATATCTAATCAAAAATTATATTGTTACAAATTTTTTAACAGAAATATCAATAATTTATTTGAAAAAGCAAAATTTCGATTGATTTGCATTCATTTTATATTTTTGTGTAAAGCTTATACGAAACAATTGGTGAATGTTAATTTTGCCCCCAAAATATTAAAAGCAACAATCAATGCCAACTGAAGTTTTAAATAATTAAAACCTTAAAATAATTTATAGTTGTAGATCTTTTGTATCAACTAATTTTTTTCTTTTCTTTTTACATGCAAATAATAAAAGTAATAAAATACTGTAATTGTCCCATATTTATTAATAAAATATTAACATGAACATAAAAATAATTAAATTAGTTTTGATTTTATTGCAAAATAAAAATAACTTGCTTTTTAACCAAAAAAATGAATTTATTTTTGTGAAATATCATTAAACAAAATTAATATCAGTTTTGGTTAATGAATTTTATAATAAATAACTACACAAGACTTTTTTTTTTGTAAAAAAAAACAATAACTCCTTTAGTTGTTCGTGTGACTGATATTTCTTACTTAAATTTTTTAACTGTTTATTTTTTATTTGATTATATATATATAAGATATTAATACGATGGTATATAATATTATGACTAATTTAATAAATCAGTAATAATAATAAAAAATGAATAATAAAAGTTTTTTTGTTAAAAATATCAAGAATAATAATCATTTTTTATACTACTCTAGAAGAATAGAAAAATTATTTAATTTTTTTTAATAATTCTTTTGAAAGATATTTTTTTAACAATAAAAGAATTATTCTGAATCACAATCCATATCTGTAACCTCAAGATTATCATAACCAATAGATGTTGAGAATGAAGATGCATTCTGTGTTGAAATAGGAGGCGACAGATTATGTGGAGCAGATTTTGAGTCACATGTTGATAATATAGGTCCTTGTAATGCATTAGTTGTTGTGCAAAAGTCCACTGTGCTATTGTGATTAACTGATTTAAAAGAATTAGCACTTGTGAATTGATTTTTTTGACCTTCTATTTTAATTTCATCATTCACTTGATGAATTTTTCCAGGTGTGTTAGGGATATTTTGTAAAGCTCCATATATTCTTAAATAATTCTCAAGAGTTCTATTAGAAGATTGCTTCAATAAGCTACTTTGCAATTCAGGTTGAGTGTCTTTTCCTTTATGCTTAGAAATGTAATCTAAAATCTCTTGAAATGTTTGTGTTAATTTTCTTAGACCACTTCTACTGTTTGTATCTGTAACAGTACTAGCTGAATTAATAGAAATATTTGTTTCACTATCACAATTTAAATTGAATGAATTTTTACTTCCTTTATCTAATAAAACAGTACTCATATTACTATTAAGTTCTATTTTATCGACATTTTCCAATGTCAATTTTAAGTAGTCTTCTTTTAAAGATGGTTCAGTTTGAGAATCAACTGATCCTTCTTTTGAATGTTCTTTTTGAGATAGATTTATTTTCAAAGAACCTTCAGATTTTGGAGACAAACTTTCTTCTAGAAATTTCTCAGTTTCTTTTAATTCATAATTTCTTATTCCCAACACCTTACTCTTTTCTTTTTGTACTTTTTCAGGTGTTACTTTAGAATACATTTCTACATATTTTTCCTTAGAAAGAATAACTTCTCCTTTAGTAATAGTTTGATTAATTTCTAATCCTGGGATTTTATCATAATTTCCTGAAATGCTAGGACTACAAATTGAAGCAAATAGTGAATCATTGTTTGAATTTAAATCAATATCAGGAGACATTTCAGAAATGTTTGTCTCTTTACTGTGTTGTGAATCATAGTTACTTGAACTATTTTCATTTTTATCTAGAACATTTTTTGGCTGTTCTGTTGATATGGAGAGACAAGTGTCAGAAATGTTTGTAATTGCATCACAACTAATTTGATTAGTGAGAGCCACAGAATTCTCATGACTTTCTATATTATAATTTATATTAGCCTCTGAATTGTTTTGTTTATTTTTAACATTTAAAGTGTTTTGATTATTAGAAACTAGAGGATTGATACAATGATTAGTATTAACATCTAAAGTGATCTTATTTTCCTTCACATTAAGTTTATCTTCACATTTAATTTCAAAAGAATCAGACAATTTGAGTTTCTTAATTACTTGTTTAGATTCAGTGTCGATTTTCTTATCTTCTTTCAAAAGCACTTCAGTCTGTTTAGATTTTAGTTTCTCATATTCAAATAATGACTGTAAATTTTGATCATCCATTTTTTCTGATGATTCATTTCCGAGCATAAACTGTTTAGTTTTGGAGGAACATTTTGGATTCGGTTGTTGGTTAAGTTCTTCAGAATTTTTATTTCCTCTAGTTTTTAACAAGAGTTCTATTTTCCTTTTTATATTTTCTCTTCTATATGATTTTTCAAGAAGTTCATCTACATCTTCTAAATTATCATTTTTTTCTTGGTCTTTTGAAGAAGTTATTGCTGTAGCAGTGCTACTTTTTACACTCTTATTTGCTAAGAAGATACTTTTATCAGCATTAACTATAGGACTTACAGTTCTGGAAGTAGAATTATCTTCCAGGTTTTCTGGAGTTTCAAGAGAAGAAATCTTATTTTTTTTAGATGATATATGACATTGAGAGCTTACAGTTTTGTCATTTGCTACATTTTTATTAATGATGGACTTAACGTTAGATGTAATTTTACTTTCATCAGAAATTAAATTTCTATAATCCATAAAATTAGAAGATTCTGTATCTGTGATTGCTTTATATTTAGCATTATCAACATTTTCCTTAATAACATCAGAACAATCAACTAGTGCTATTTTCTCTTCATATAATAAAGAATTTTTTGAATCAGAACTTTGAGTGACTATATTTTTGTCTAAATTTGCTGTTTGTTTTTTAAATAGATTTTGAAATGAATTCTTGTTTTTACTTTGCATTATAGGAATGTCGTTAGGGAAAGAATTGACAAAGCTATCAGCTGCTGTATCTTGAATCACATGACTTTGATCCTCTCTTGGACTCTGAAATGTACTTTGTGAGCTTTCACATGAATTTGGAGAGTTATGAAATGCATCATCTAGAAATAGTTCAAAATATTATAATTAATTAAAACATATTACACATGAGACAATTTTAATTTTTCAAACTAATATATATATTTTTTTTTAACGTAAACTTATATAATTTTTATAACATTGTTGAATTACTCATTTCATAACTGCACTTAATTAAAAAAACGTTTTCAAGACGCACTGTTAATTAATTACATTGAACTTTTCATATTAATAAAATAAAATGTACAAGACTATCATAATTGTAATTTTTCATATTGAAAGTTCCTTATTAAATTTTATATTAAAATATATGCAATTTTTTATTTCAACTTAAAGTATTAACAATATTTGATCAAACTCATTTTATTATTTTAACCTTAAAAACAACTTTTAATTAGTTTTTTGCTATCAAATGATTAAAATTATAAATTGCAAAAAACTAAGTGAAATATTCCCATGTTATCTCTTTATCTAGTTTTACTCATCACCTTAGAAATTGTTTACTCACCCTTTGATAATAATATGGAATTTTGGTTTAGAGAAACAGAGTGAAAAGCATATAAAAATTTACATTTTTATTTTATTAAAAAATTTTACGCACACGCACATTGTATGTAAATTTCTATGTATGTGTAGAAGACAAATATTATAGATATTTTAATCTTTATGAGATTGATAACATTTTTATTATGTTAATTTTAAAAACTCATACAATTTCTAGACTATTATAGAAAATTGATAGATTTTAGTCAATAAGTTTTAACATGAATTATAAGTGATACAGGTGACACTTACCAGGTGACTTTGGTGAACTCATGTCATGATCTGAAAAATTAGGTGAGTTTTTAGAGTGTGATGGGAGTGTTTCTTGTTTGATTGAAAGATTTTTGATAACATTTTTTATTTTTTTCCCATAAATTCGATAAGCCTGTAAAAGTAAATAATATTTTTAAATTTTTAAAATGAAATTTGAATTTCATGCATTTACATTTTTAAATTATTTAGAATAAAAGAGAAAAAAAAATGAAAACAAATAGTTTCTTTAGAAAAAACGACAGCATAATTTCTTCAAAAAAATAAAAATATGAACATTACAATTTATGAGTGAGTTAAGTTAAAAAGATAGTAAAATAGTATAAGCTATCATTTGGATATTTTAGTGAAAATACTTTAATTATTTCTTGGCCCTCAAATTTGATTTCATGTAAGAAGTAAATAGTATATTATGCAAGCCTTTTTGAAGGAGAGGCTTGTTAATTTCTCTTTCAAAAAACTGAATATTTCACTTTGGAAAGATTAAATGTTTCCTGCTTCACTGTTGAATTGAATCAACACCGTAGAATTATAAAAATAACTTATAACTAACTTTTAAGGAAGTTTTGAAGTAGGATTTTTAAGACCATAATATTATAATTTTTTTTTTTTTTTTCACAGAGAGCAAATTTTTTTTCAATTTTTCCTATGCCAAATTTGTTCACATAACATCAAATATTCAGTTTTTACATCCAGACTATTTTAGTTAATAAAAGTACTTATTCACAAAAAAGAGAAAGAGAAGAAGGAACCATTAGTATTATGAATGCAAACACAATATATCATTAGCAAGAGAAAAGTTAAATTACAAAGACTCTAATTGCTGAACTGAAAACAAGAGAAGTAAGTTTCTTTATTAAAACCCATTCAAATTTTGCAAGAATATTAGGAAACTTTAAGTGATCCTATTTTTTTAAAACTATTAGAAACTCAATAGCTTATTAATGAAGAATGACAAAATCATTTGATATTCTAGAAACAACAAATAATTTTAATTTTGGAGAGGTTTTTCATTTACTATTAGAACTTTTTTGAATGCCATATTAGAATATGCATACATTTATTAACTCTTTAACTGTTTAGTTAGTTTGATGATTTGGGTGCACAAATTGTCAAATTATTTTTATTGCAAAAATCAAATGTTTAGCATAAAATAAAATAAACTTAGTAGTTAACTTACACATTAACTTTTTCAGAGGTACAGTTTGGTTTGACAAAGAGCTGAAGCCGAAATAAACGTCTCCTGAGATATATCCGGGTGTAACAATACGATGCACCCAAAAAAAATTACCCTGAGTAATACTCGGGTGTGACATTTTCGAACACCAGTGCTTTGCTCGAAATAATCTCGGGCATGACAGTTAAAAGGTTAATAAACATAATTTGATGATATAATTTAAAATCCAGAATAAACATGAATTGAGTAATTATCATTTCTCTAATTAACACATTTAAAACTGTTTTAAGAAAAAAATCTATGTTTATTAACAAATAAATCATTACAAAAGGATCAGTATATTTGCAATAGTTTAATTAAAAATTTTAAGAGAAATTATATTTACATGAACAACTTTCTTTACATCTTCATTTTGAACTGAATAGAATATTGTGTTATTTTTTAATTCTTTTAACACTTTATTCCTAGCCAAAACTTCATCCTCCATTAGTTTTATAGATGTTTTGAGTGTTTCACAATATTTATCGATTTTCTGCATGAGATTTTGGCATTCTTTTTGACCTAAAAAAATTAAACCTATCTGTAAATAAAAGAAATATAACAAAAAATTTAAGCCAAGAAAAGCATGTCATGTAAAAAATTTGTATTTATGATAGCAAAATAGATAAAATAATTTTTATAGTTAAATTCATTAATCAATATAAAAATTTTTATTTTTTTATATTTGCTAATGTGATATAAAATTATGTAAATCAAAGGTCAAAAAATGAGTTTTTATAATTAAAAGTCAATTAACTGTTCAACCACTTGCGCTGCCAAGGAATTCATCGACGTATGTACCAGAACAGTACCGAATAACTCATTATATAGAATATTATTATATATGTATATAGTGACGACGTACATTCCATGTCATTGACGATTCTGTGACAAAAGCATTACGACGTGCGTGGCACAGCTTTCCAGCGCAAGTGGTTAAAGAAAATGAAAAGGGGAAATATCAAATGTGATTTTAAGAAAGGAAAAAGATTCATAGTTGACACTATTAAATTTTATTATATAAATATTATAATCATATTGAAAGAATGATTTATAATAATTGGCAACATTGAATGAATTAATTCATAAAAATAAACTCAGAATAGATGTTACCAAAAAATATGAATAAAACACATTAAATAAATTAATAGATAAATGAATCAAATTAAATTAATCTTAAATTTACAAAAATAGCATCATCGAATCCATATCAAGATTCTGTAGCTATTCTTTCCATTCCTCAGTTTCAAAATATTTTTAAATTTACTTTTCTTATTCTGATTTTTTTTTTTATAATTACTGTATAAGTTTCACCTTTCAGCTTCAATTTAATTTCCTGCATGACTTTAAATTTTTATAAAGTGTTAGAGAATTTTAAATATATCTTAAGATTGATGGTTAGTGAAATAATGGAAAATATCTGTGAATAAAAGTAACACTTGGAAATGTTTTGTAAGCATCAAATTATAAATTTAGTTACCAATTTTTTTAATGTAAAAAGTATATACCATCATAGCATGAAGGAGGCTTAGTGAATGATGCATACTGTATATGATGATACAACTGTTTACATATTAGATGATTCAAAAGTGCAAAATTTTAAATCCCACAACTGCATAAAAAAGAAAGACTAAGAAACAGTGACTAAAACATTCCTGCTTTAGGTGTTTCTAGAAATACAGTGAAAGAGACCACTGGATTATACAAAAATATAAATTCTCAGGTTTCACAAATATTCAAAGAGGAAAAACTGTAGAAGTTTGATTATATGAAGGAACTGTGACCGAAACATTCCAGCTTTTAGGCTTTTCCAGAGGCACAGTCCCTAAAGTAATGACAGCAATATAGCAAGACACAATATAGCAAGACAACTTCAACAAACCAAAATTGTGGCTAGAAAAAACTAACCAATAGAGACCTTTAAGTATTGAAGTAAATTAAAATATCCATTAAAATGACTGCAGAGCTAAATCAAAAACTGCATTTTGAACTGATATGGTTTCAATTCAAAATTAATATCCTTCAGTATTAATTTTTTTAAAAAAGTTATAATTCTGTAGATATTTTTGGATAATATTTCCAAGAATGGCCCAATATTTCCTTAAATACAATTCAATGCTTGTTTGGATTTGACTCCTTACAAGGTATCCTTATACCATATTATTAAAGAATTTCTAATAAATCTAGGGTGTTTCCATTATTTTGAAAACTATCTGAATAAGGACATTTTGTAGAGATGATTAAAGTCAGTTTTCATAATATATTTCTCAGAGCACTTGTTTCAATTTCATTTGGACAAGGATATCAACGAGAATTCATAATCAATAGATTATAGCCTCATTAAAAAATAAATTTTACAAAAGCATAATTATATAATTTTAAATATAATATTTTTATTGATTGCCAAGGAAAACCAAGAAGTAAATCATTAAGTTTGCTTGCTAAGTTGTACTATGCCAGTACACTTTTATATGTATTCAAGGTTTTGAATCTTATTCAGCTTTAATGGAAATATATTCATTTTTTCTTTTCATGGAATTTTCCCTAAAACCTTCATTTTTATTATATTCTACAACTAGTGTAAAATATTTTTCTCTAATCTAGCTTATACAAAATTATTACAAGATTTGATGATGAGAAACTTGAAAGGTTTTTTAAAGAATTTCATTCAATTTATGGATCTTACTTATCCTATTTAAAGCTTACACAATACCTAATTTTTATAAAATTTGAGTTATTTAAACAAAATGAAGTTCAAAAGTATAATATTAAATGTTACTTGTAGCAAATAAATTTGTAATGTATAAGTAAATTACTAAAAGCAAAAATGGATACAAGATCTTGAACAATTTTAAGGAGTTAGCACTCTTATTCAAATTACTTTAAATAAATGGATTATTCATATAAAAGAAACTATTCTATATTTTTTTACACACTCAATAGAGAAATTTGAATAAAAATATTGTATATCTTACGAATTAATGCAATATTAATTAATACAACAATCAAATCAGAGCAAAATCAGCTATTGAGAGAAATGCCAAAATAAATAAAACAAGATGCTACTTAATGAGCAATTAAAATCAAAGACATAAGTAAGAAACTATAAAATTCAATACAAAAAAGACAAAATCAATAAAAAAAATACTATATAATATAAATAGGGAAAAGGTATAGGATATATGTCTTCATCAGGAGGGAGATGGTCAACTATGCAAATAGAACACTCTTTTCTGACAAGCATGAAGGACAAATGTCTAAAAACTATTCTCCAAAAGTGTCTATATTAAAGGAAATATATCAAATATTATTGTTAAATCTCAGCTAAATTTTGTTTCAGCTACTAGTATTTTAAAGTAAAGTCTTTCTCTTCAGGGTATAGTACAATAGACCTTTGATCGCAGTGCTAAGTTCCTTCAGAACCAGCCTACCTTAGATCCAAAAGTCAAAACTTGGCAATCCATAGCATAACAATTCACCATTTTTTTTTACATCAGATTTCATGCCTTTTTATTTTCCCCTTCTAGATAAACATGTCATTTTCTTTTTTATGATTAGCAATCAAACTATTTTTCAATGTTGATTAGAAATTTATAAAAAAAATCTACAAAGAAATGATAAAAAAAAAAAAAAAATCTTTAAATGAAAAAATAAAATTGTTAAAGTATGTGACCATTTAATGATCTCTCTTAAATTTCAAACTTTAAAAAAATTATTTATTGTATTTTTTTAAATTAAAGATGGAATTATTTTAGAATTAAGTTGCAAAACATAACAAAATTATTAAAATAGTACTACAAGCAACTTTACCATCAAAAGTAGATTTAAAAGGAATACAATAAAATCACATAACAGTAAAAAATAAAGGTTAACAAACCTAACAAAGCAAAATCAGATTTTCTTGGTTCTTCAACATATTTTAAAATTTCTTCTTTTTCTCTAGATTGCTCACTTACATATTTCAACTTTATAAGTTTATCAAATAAATTTTTTTGCTAAAAGGAAAAACATAAATATTACCAATGCTTAGATAAATCTTAAAAATAGATTAATCATAAAATATTAAACACTTATTTTAAATATGATAGTATATAAAGTAAATTTAGGAATAATGTTTGCTTATAATACTTGTGTATTAGAATTAGTAAATATGAATTACATTTCCATTAAAAACAAGTAAAACAGCATATTTATAAATTACAATGGTGACAAGCATTAAAAATTATGAAGATATTCTATGGAAAAAATAAATTTACGAATATTATGTAAATGATATTTTAAAATTTTTAAAAATTATCTAAGGGAATCAATAGAAAGCAATGAGAGCCAAAATTTTTAATTTATAACACTTCCAAATTAACACCAATTTAGCATGTAAAATTAACAATTCAGGTTCTTAATTGATTTAAAAGTTACACATTGTATAAGGCTATTTAAAAGCCAACAGTTTTCAAAAATTATTCGATTTTTAGAAAATTCTGCTAAATAAAATTTACTGCTGAAAATTCTTAACTAATCTTGAAATTAAAAAAAAAATATTACATTTTGTTAAACACAACTACTTTTGCTTAACCAAGTAATGCTACTGTCATCTATTTTTTATATCACTATGATCTACACAATTCCTTAGAGTCTGCTAAGTTGATTTTAAAAATTAGTATATTAATGCATCATTCCGAATTTTAAAAACACATATTTACTGAACTATCTCCCATTAAAGTAAAATTTAATCAAGTAATAAAAACATTTTTAGATAGATAGAAAACATTTTTAGATTTCAGACATTTACACAAGGATCAAGTGTTTTAATCTTTAATAAACACAATATTTAGAATTTTTTCCTAAAATAATAATATTAATAAAAGAAATGGTACAGTTGTGAAAATGTAAAGGGATTTTTTTGTATGTCATAAAAATGTATAACAGCATGGAATAATTTTGAGAGAATTAGAAATTAAAATAATAATAACAGTGCATAAGGAATTACATTAAAAATTTTAAACCATTAAAATTCTGAACAAATGTTAATAAAATTACGCTCATTTGAATTTAAAAAAAAAAAAAAAATGCTTACTATACAGTACAAATGTAAACACAAAAAATAGAACTTTATTAATCACTTACTCTTCAATTTCATCTGTAACTCATTTTAATAGAGGTATTTAGTAGCTGCTTAAAAAATATTAATATAAAAGTACCAAATCAGGAAAGATATTATATAATCATATATTTTTTTTCTTTATAAAAAGTAGATATAAAAATCAAAAGTAAAACTGATTTTGCATATTTCACAATGAAAATAACAACAATTTTGATATATGAAATATGCATAAGTATAAAACCTTAAAATTAGCTATTATCTCTGCTTCAGATTGTTCTTCTTTTTCTAGTAATGGACTTTTTATAGGTGTATCTTCAAAGACTTCAGTACTATTTACTAAAAATAAAAATTAAATTTATATATCAAATGCACAAATACATATATATTTTGCATAGAAAACATGTTATTCATATAACTGTTGTAAACTATTATTCATACATGAGGAATAATGTGATATTTAATGTTTCATTTGTATTCATAAATTTCTGGTTTCTCTCAAACTTTAATAACCTAACAGAAGAATTTTTTTTTCATGGAGGAATGTTTTGGTAGCGTTATTTGTGTAGCTCATGAATGTATTTTAATGCATAAATATACTAATTCTTAGAAACCTGCAACCAAGTAAGATTGTTTGATTCAGCAGTTTAATTTTGTCAAAAATGCTTAATATTCAAAATTTTAAGTGAGAATTTTTAAAACAAATTATTTTATTTTTTACAGTCAATTTATGTTTAACATAGTAAAACTTTAACCTCATAAATATTTGTCTTACAGTTTTGTTTATACAATACATTTCAATCACAAACTAGAAAAGGAAAATAACTCATGATTATTTTAAACATGTCATATATTTATCCTTTGATTAACAATAATCACATAAATCAAATACAATTTCAAATACATTTTGTTTTCCTAAATTATGAAAAAATAATATAACAGTTAATTTTTTAATTTCATATAAAAAAAATTATCATATTATGCATGTATTAATTTTATTATTAATTTTCCAAAGCAGTCACTGAATCAACTCAACATTTTATATTTAACCTTAATGCTAGATAACTTTACACACAAAATAGAGATTTTAAATTTAGAAATAAGATTAATAGTAAATTCTGTATAAATTTTAATTTACAATACAAAATAATTATGAGTAAAATAAAAACTCTAAAACACAGAAGAGAACTTATAAACAAAAAATTTATAAGTAATTTGGTTCATTATTAATGGTATTTTAATGTTTACTTTTCTTTCAAAAAAATTAGATTAAAATAATGTTAACAAAAAACTTTATGCTAATTCATTTAATAATTTACTTGTTTGATTAAATTAACACATGACTTGTAATGTATGTATACAAATTTTATATCTACACAATTTACTCAGCTGTTTATCAAAACAGACATCAAATAGCTCGCAATTATAAAAATATTATAATTCACAAACAGGTTTTCTTATTAATTCTCAAATCCTAATTGCCTTCCTTAGTCTTCAATATTTGAAATAAAGTTTCCTTTTTCTTAGAAGTAATTTCCAGAAATTAAACTAATTTCAAAAGAAATGGAATTTCTTAAATGAAGCAATTTTTTTTATCATTGGAATTTTCATTTGAAATATGATTCATATTTAGAAATTCTGCTCAAAATTTTTTATATTAAATTACCATAATAAATTTATATTTTTTCTATTTTTAAAAGTACTAACTCCATAAAACAAATACCTAATATGTTTACTCAATGTTATATACACTTTAAAGTAGAACAATATGAAGTATTAATAAAATTAATAGCTTCAACTTGAATATTTTTAAGATTTATACAAAGTTAAGAATTCAGCTTCAAGAATTATAGTTTTATAATAGAATATATCCTGAATAAGAGGGCTTTTATTTTGAAAAATTGTTTTCCTTCATCAAAATAAAAGACAATATATATGAAGTACTACATATTTTGTATACATGAAGCAATATATATTTTATCAAAAAATATCTTTTCATTTTATTATTACATTTAGAGGTAATTAAAAGGTAAAAGGCCTATTTTTATGGTAAGAGACTTAATACTTCCAAGATTTTGAAGCACTAATATTATTTATCAGTAAAATATTTATAACAATATGGTTTCACGTTTTGCACAATTTATTCACATCAATAGAAAATAACTTTTGATTTTTGCTCCATAAAAAATGAAATGTGCATTTCAAAATAAAGAAATATGTTCTAAGACTGGAAAAATATTTAGCAGGCAAGACTAAATTTACAAAGTATTATTGTTCAAATAAAAAATATAACACATCAATTTCAAATCAAAATAAATATAAGCATAGAGTATCTAAATGTAATTAAAATAAAATTGATTCAGTTTGGTTGACACTTTAAAACCATTTTACATTTGTGAGAATTAATTAGACTCGAATCTATGGTACAAAATGGGGCTATTTGTTCAACTAGTTCAGATAAGAAAGAAGGGTTTTTTTTTCCCCCAACTATTTATTTCATGGTATTTATCATTGTTAATATTAAATGGCGATTATCATTCTTTACTTGTGCCGATATTGATAAGCATTTCAATGCCATTGATTTTGCCACTGAAATAAATGATGTAATCTGTAATAGAATCTCATCTTTTAATACTATCAACAATTTTAATGTAATTATTATTTTTAAAGTTATACCTGTAACATAGTTGATATCAACTTCCTTATAATATTAATTACAGTACAAAGAGATTACATTAAAATAGAAAGAAATTATCTAATGTATTTTCTTCAATATTCAAACATGTATTAATAATGTAAATTAACATAATTATAGCAACTATTGCAAAAAAAGAAACAATATTTCAGTCAAAAGTTTATTAAAAGAAAATGAGCCTCAATAAGGATGTGAGATAACTTTAGCTTTTTGGAAATCTCTATACATAAGTGAAAAATTTGGTATAGAAAGAGAAGAAAAAATGAAAGGCCAATGTCTGCGATATCAAATTTCCTATTCATTAAATGTTTTCTACAGCGTAATCACAAATACACAGCCCAAAGAAACTTTTTGGCTGTTAGTTAGAATCACAAGTTATAAAATTCTATAAAACAAAAAAATTGGGCACAGCAAAATAATAAAATTTATATATATAACTCACAAGTATTTTGAAGACTTTCACAAAAAGCTTCATCATATATGTTACGTTCTTGCCATATATTGATAACACGAGTCACTTCTTTTTGAATATTTTTCATGCTTAAAGAAGAAATTTTGTCATTAATATAACTAATATATTTAACTCATGTGATGTAATAAATTTATCAAAAGTTAAATCACTAATTGAAGTACAAGGTTGCAAATAACTATTAAAATATTTTTATTTAAAAGTAATTTGATACAATTTTAAGATACGTTAGAGAAAAATTTATGATTAACAACTTATTCATTATAAAGTGATAACTGCAAGACATAAAATAATTAATTGCATAAATCTTTTTCTTTTTAGACAATGGATCAACATTTTTCAACAACGGTGCAACATTGTTCGAAAGACTAAATATTTTTTATATATTTTCATTCTTTCACAGTCAACAGACAAATATAGCTTGATGTTATATTATTAATTTATTCTAACTTCAATGTAACTATGATTATAATACATAGTTAAATATTCTTAAATTTTTTTAGTTAAATATTCTCAAATTTAATATTATTTTTAGTTAAATATTCCTAAATTATTATGTTCAAGTAGTTACAGGTTTCTACCTCCAAGATTTAAACAGTTACAAAAAGACCTTGATTTTTTTTTTTTTTTTGGGTATGCTAAAATATTTACAAGAATAATAAAAAAAATAATGTTTGTCAATAGATGATTAAGTATCTGAATAAGCATGATTACTATTTATTGACAAAATTATTAATTTTCTAATGAGATTTTTTAGTACGTACAGAAATGTGATGCATAAATAAATGACATCATCAACCTATATATCAAAACACAAGAACCAAATTCTTTTAAGTTCTCATGCAAGTAAAGGACTACATAATTTTTTCTTCTGCAATACTGACATTAGCAACCAAAAGCTCACCATTGACTACTAAGATACCAACTAAGCTTAAATAACTCAGTAAATTTCAAGTTCAAAATATAATCCAAGTCAATTAATTTATTAAACAATTTTTTCTAATTTCTTATCAAATTAAATATACTGATCTCTGGTCATTCCACTAATTATACAGTCTCAAAGTTCAATTTTGTCATTCCAAATTGCCCCTCACTGAAGTCAATTGGCAGTTAACAAAATACTTGATTTTATAAAATGCTAATTTTCATGTCTTTAAATTGCATTGATCTGATGATTAATGATTTAAATTTGTTTCATATATTTACTTTTAAACTTATTTTTTAGCGATTCATTAATAAATTTCTAGAAAGCTCTTTTTTTAGTTTTATTAATTAAATTAAAGTGAATTATAAGATAAACAGTGACTTATAAAAATTACAAGGTCTTTTCCTACTACTTTTAATATGTGAAGCACTGAAGTTATCCACAAGAAATGAACATACATAAAAATTTAGATGTATTAAAAATTCTTTATAGATTACATTTATGCAACAAAATATATAAATGAAAAATAAAGAAAATTGATGGAAAAACAAAAAAAATTCTAAGGCATTTATATTTAGTTAATACTAATATTTGAAAATGTGTTAGAAAATTGCAAAAATTTTTATTCCAAGCTTATTCACCACAATTTTAAAATTGTGGTAAATAATCTATTAATTATCAGAAAAAATAACCCAATCATATAATATATTTCTAGAATTTAATTTTAAACAATACCAACACAAATATGAGAATATTAGATACTAATTGTAAGATAATTTTAATTATGCACCATAATTTCATTCTAAAATTATTTTGCTTTACATACAAATAATATAATAATAATCCACTCATTTATGAAAATTTTCCAGCTTTTATTATTCAAAATATAATCCAAAACTTTAAAAAAAAATATTATTTCACATAATTTTACAAAGGAACATTTCTTCCAATGAATTACATTCAGTGTTCTTTATCAATTTATTAAACACTTGGATATAAACTGCACACATGATAAACTAGTGATGCACTAGTTATTAGGATTACAAAAAACAATTAAATTTCCAACTGCATAAACAAACTGCACATTTAGTAAAATACTTACTTTGGCAAGGTTAGAGCTTTTTCTAATATTTTTGAAAATGCTGTTCTGTATTGTGGTACTCTCTTTTTGCCGCAATTTATTATAACATCATTAGCAACATAAAACATGGCCAAGATGTTAAAATCTAAGAATACATACAAAATTACAATACAATAAGCAATTTTTAAAAAGCGTTTGAAAAAATAGTAAACATTTCATCTTAATTTTATTACAATGATAATCTGAAAATAAATGATTAAGTTAAAATAATTTATAAGATAAAATTTAATTATTTCTTAGAAGGAAAAAATTTTTTTATTTATTATTTATTTTTGTTTGCATTGAAGTTTTGAGTTTATATTCAAGAATTGATGATTAAGACATAAAAATGGGAATAAAAAATTAATGAATTTTATTGTACTAATTTTGAAGTAATTATAACAGCGATTTTTTTTAGACTAAATAAAATTCATTCCCAATTTCTAAACGATGTTTCAAAAAATTTTAGATGTTATATAAATTAATTCCATTTCAATTTTTTAATATTATTTTGTGTGTGAAATATTTTTAATTTTCTTTATTATACACTGATATATTCTTTTTAGTTTAATGTTTATTCTATATGCAATGTAAGAAAGTAAAAACAGTTGTTAGGTATTTATTTCTCCATCAGTTGAAAAGAAAATTTAATAAATTCTTTGAATATTTTTTAATTTAAAACTAAGACATTTTTAATTTTTTTAAATTAAATTATAATAAGATCTAAATTAGATTAACTATATTTTAAGAGAAAAATATGTTCCTCTTGAAATATAATTAATTTAATAGTATTAATATATAAAGGAAGTGCAGATATATTTCTTTACTTCATATATTGTGAGCAATAGCACTTGTAGTTTGTCACAAAATGTAGTTTTAAATGCCAATTTTATTAATTTAGTCAATTTAGTAATTTTTTTTCTTAATTCTCATTTCATCATTTTATTAAATACATTTTTATAAATTTTGGATTGGGGGGGGGGGGATTGATAGACATTGGGTCATTTTGACACAGAATGAATTTGACAAATTGTTGATATATATATATTGGCTTATAAGAAACAAATTTTAAAAATAATTTTTTATTTATATTTCTTGTTTATATGGAAAAAAAAAAAAAAAAAAAAACATTTGAGGAATGAAAAATTGAATGTAATTAATGCAGTGAAATAGAATAAAATTAAATATATTTATTTAAATAGTATATAAAAAAACAACTAAATACATGATAATGCATTGTAAGGAAACCGATGCAGATACTGAACTTAAGGTAAATGAAGAAACTAAATTTGAAAGAGTTAAAGAGTTTAAATATTTGGATTCCACTGCCACAGAAAATAATGATATGATGCGAGAAATCAAACAAAAAAATTTTTGCAAGTAATTGCAGCTTTTTTTTGCATTACAGAAACTAATAATATCTAAGGTGATAACACAGAAGATAATATTATTGGTGTATAAAACTGTAATGAAACCAGCTGTTAATTACTGACCAGAGACTTGGATTAATTTAGGAATATGAAAAGATGTTAATAACCTGGGAGAGGAAGATTTTGAGAGCCATATTTGAACCAGTCAAGGATGATGTTTGAAAACAATTATACAACTATGAAATTCAAAAATATAAAAATAAAAAACTATAATAAAATAAAATAAAAAATTTAAAAAAAAATCAAATGGTTGGGACACAAGGAGAGAATGAATGGCAACTGATGTAAAAAAATATGTTTTAAATATCAGTGCCATTGTTAGACAAAATGAGGAAGACTAGGAAAAGATAGCTTGACAAGATTGAAAAGAATTTAAGAGCTTGAAAATAATAAATTGGGAAACTAAGATAAGAGACAGACTGCTTTAGAATCAAATTATTACAGAGGCCATGGACCAACATGGATTGTAGTGCCGGGGAGTTAGTTACCAAATTTTTCTTTATATAATCTGAGGATTATGTTTTAAAAAAGTTTTGAATTTCATTGTGAAATAGCATTAAAAATATTCTCCATCAGATATAAGAAAGCTTGGAAAGAAATATTATGTTTTATAAAATAAATAACAGGTGGTACCAAGACACAGCTGAGTTATTTAAGCTATAATCAGCTTTGTCCAATTACATTCAAGAACAAATTTGGTTCCTCGTAAAGATGTTACAGTTTGTCATTTTCCCACTTTTTCTCGACATGAGCTGTTTTGTTTTGAAAATATTCAAATTTGTATATCGTTATATGGAAGTGAAAACATTTGAGTTACGCAGTAGATTTTAAATTAAAAGCTATAGCAAAAGCAAAGAAAAAAAATGGTGAAAAATATGTCAATGAGAAGTGAAAAACAAAGCACATGCCGGACAAAAGAAAAATCTAAAAAATACATAGTTTGTAAATAATCCATTTCTTTCATTTAATTATTAACAAAACAAATATATATATTTTTATGTATGCATAACATCATTTTAAAAGTTAAATATCGACACATTTTTCTAGAATCTTCTCAAAATTATTGTTCTTGATCGATCTTGTGCTTTCATCTCAAGTTTATTGTACTTTGCAATGAAGTCGATCGAGACAGATCTTTTTTATAATACATAAATGCTTTTTTTTCCCTTACAATTTATTACATTTTTAATCACACTGCATATTTTTTATTTTAGGTGACACTAATATTATCAGCAATACACATTTTAGACTATTTGCAGTAAAAATTGGCTATGAATTATATGATGCTCCTTTTATTTTTAGTAAAAAAAAGGTCGTGTGGATTATACACCACTGCGGATTAGATACAGAAAAAAAAAAAAAAAAACGGTAGTTAAATAATATAAGGATAAATATAAACTTAGTACAATACAAATGCATCCATAAATTTGTTCATTTTATTTAAAAATGATGGTTATTATTCTATAATCTATTTCAGTTGACACTTACATATAAGAGATTAGTTTAAACACATACATTTTTCAATAAGTGCAAATCATTTGAAAAATTTCAGGATAATTATTAAGTTTTATAATGAATATAGAATTGAAATTTAAAAATAATTAAACTACTTTTTTTAAATAGTTATTTTGTATTATAAAAATTTTAATTTAATTTTACAATTGGGTAAATTTACTTAATACATCAGCAAAAGTAACACAACATCATCGGAAAAAATATATAAATAAAAACAAATTTATTTTTAAAGAAATACTTTAAATTGAACTTATAATATTGAATCTTAAACTGATTCTGTGCAAAATTACAAAGATGTCTTGATGTTTGAAATAGAAGAATGTTTTGATGTTTCTGTCATTAAACGAAATGAACTCTCAGCTCATTCACTTGAAAATAGATGCTTGAAAATTAGTTTTCAAAGCACATGCTTCTGTTTTTATAGATTTCCTTAAAATCATTTCTATCACAATGATAAAATTAATTTCACTATTTATTTTTTGATATGGGGGCAATTACAGGAAAGAAACTTCAGGAATTTTATCTAACAGAACTGTAACTTAAATCAGGAAATTAATGTAAATATATATATATATATATTTACATAAATTTATATATATATATTATTTTTAAAGAAATACTTTATATATATATATT
>JAPDSC010067790.1:37589-59429 GCA_026290005.1 Latrodectus geometricus
TATATATATATATATATATATATATATATATATATATATATATAATTCTTAAGTTTACTAAATATGAAACATTTAGATTTAATTATTTTTTCAGATTTAGAGTTTGAAATTTAAAATGATATGGCAGTTTAGATTAAGCTTAGTCACAGACAAACCTTCAGCAATTTTAATTCTCAAATTACTGCTCTACATTATTAAAGAATTTTAAATTATTTTACATTCCAATTATTACTATCATTTACAAGAATTCAAAAAAATAATAAATATCTGCTTAAAAACATTTAAATTTAGCTAAAAAAAATATTTTTTGTAAAATACAAATGAAATTATAATAAATTTTCACATATCAATTCAATATTCCTCAAATATCTATTTAGATTTATTATACATACTGATTCTAAAAAATAAAACTTAAAATGGGAGAAAATGTGATAAATTATACCTTTAGATAATCCCACTAACCATTCTTCCACAATATTTTCACAGAATTCGCTATGTCGCATAATCCAAGAAGAAAGTCCTAATATACTATCCCTTGCTCTAGTCAAATTCGAAAATTTAACTTCAAGCTTTTCTGTACTTAAAACTTTAGGCATGTTTTTAAAATTAACACATTTTTTGCTGAAGAAACTGAAAAATGGAATATTTTTTCTGAAAAAAAAAATTTATTAATTAAAAATTTGATAAAGTTTTAAAAAAAATGAAATTATTACATAAGAAGAAGCACATTAAGAACAATATTTCCAAGCAAATACCGTAATTTTAAGTTTACATTGAATAAAAACTTAATCTCAAAAACAAATGTTAAGAAAAAAAATATCTTTCTTTTTTTTAATTGATTATTTATTGATAATTATTAGTAAAAATATTGTAGAAGGCCCAAAATGTTTAAGGACAACCATAAATGAAAACTTATTAAAATGCAGATAATGTGTATAATGTATTACTCTAATAAATTTGTTTATATTCAAACTTATCACTTTGCTACTCTTTTCAACATAAATGCAAAATAAAAATTTTTTTTTTTACTTAATTTATAACAAAAAAGATAAATAAAATAATTCATAAAAAAATTTCAAAAATAGAAGGAGGAAAAAAGAAAAACAATAAATAAGATAAAGGACAATTTGAATTTTTCATGTAATTAAGGCAAAACATACCCTTAAAATGACAAGTGTAAATAGAAAGTAGCTACAAAATTAATCCAAGATCAAAAGATAATTTCAAAAGTATTAACAAAATATTGATATGAATGAAATTAGGAAGAATACTTACCCAGAAAATTTCTGGTAAGCATTCTTCGTAATTCATACTTTTTTTATTTATTGAAATATTTATTAATTAAGAGATTAAGATTTCTGAAGGATACTTTGTGAGATTAATAGCATTATTTTAACAACTCTTAAATCCATTGTTAAACTATTTTTCTTACAAAAAGATGAAACATACGATATTATTTATTGAAACACAAGATTAGACCTTATTAGATTAAACCAACACCTAGATTACAGAAATTTTAAATAATTACATTCAAACTTTTCAAAAAGATTACATAAAAATTAGAGATTATGTAAAATTTTTTTAATCTTTATGCAAAGATTAATTTTTATACAATTATCCTCTATATATAAATATCCTCTACATAAAAAAAAAAATTAATGTAAACTAGTTTTAGAAACATAAAAATTTGATAAAGTGACATATGTGGTGTTACAATTCAAAACAATAAAATTATAATAGTTTTATCACAATTATTTATTAACTAACTAAACTTCCGGCTGGCAACGCCTGGTCTGTGAGGTTCCTAGGTCAATATTTATTAACTGTAACAGCAGAATGTTTACTTTTCTATAACAAGCTGATTTAGATTTTAAAAAGGATCCATATTATTAGAAATTCAAAATTTATTTTTAGATTCAACTAAATTAAAAGTGGAGACTAGGAAAATTTGTAATACATAAACTTAAATATTCATCCATATGAATCATGACCAGAAGATTTGCAACATATCTCTAAACCAGTGTTTTTCAACTGAATTTACTCCAAGGACCGTAAAATATTTAGGCACGTTCACACGGACCGGTAATATTAATAATTTGACCCAATGCACAATTTTTCACAAAGATTCGGCAATTTACGAAACGCGATTAGGTACATAGTTGCCAGTTTGTTGTATTTTTCATCAAAGATTACATTATTTTTTAAACTAGTAAACTATTATTATTGTAATGTAGGTACTGTATCGGTGGTCGGCCTATAAAAGCTGGATATTTCGCGGACCGGTAAATATTTCTTGCGGACCGGCGGTTGAGAAACACTGCTCTAAACCATAGTCATAGGTATTTTGACAGGTGTCTCTCAACCCTCATACAGATGAGCAAAAAAAATTATCATTTTAAAAATAAATAACACGGTTTCAATATATTTAGTATTCTAAGGATAGTTTGCTTGTCACTCAAACTATCCGTTATTTTTTTTCACAAGAGTGTTAATTATATCAGGTTTAACAGCTTTAGAATAGATTCTGAACCACTAAATATCAATGGCCAAGGTGGGATTCAAATCCACAAACTGTTGGATCGAAGGCCAGAAAATTATATATAGATAACAGTATAAAAATAGCTTGAAACAAGATGTTTTAACAGGAATATATATTAGTACTGAATATAAATAATACTAAACTTATAGATAGAAGAAAATATATTTAACAGTTTAAATATTAAAATATTTCATTGTTGAAATCCTATTTATGATCATTTAAATAACTCTTAGATTATTTAACAATTTTGTTTTCTGAAAACAATATTAAAAGAAAAATTTCTTTTTGTAATGAGAATTTTACTTAAATTAATTAATTATCATCAGAATTTAAATAAAATTAAAGTAACAAACTGATTTTATTTAAATGGACTAAGAAATAATATTTGTAATGTAAAGCATGTTTTGCTTCCAATATAGTTAATATGTCTATTAATTTAGATTAAAAATTCATAGTAAATTTCACGAAAGAATACTGCCAAGAGAAAAACTGCTTCATTTTAGAAAACAAAATGTTAAAAAATGATTCAAAAGTGTTTCATTCATTGGTACCATCAAAACAAATTTTTTTAATATTTAATTTATCAAAAAAGAAAGACAATTGAATAAATTATTTAGCTATAGTACAAAAATAATTCTAAGCATCTTTTAACCAGTTAGTAAAATTAACTATTTATAATAAAAAAATTATACTAATTTTTTACAGCAGTCTTTCTTTCACATAAAAGGAAACATTTATAACTAAGGAAATTATTAATTTAGTTAAAATTTATTTCCAAAACTTTAATGAACTATTAATTATTGATATAAATATATAAAATCAGGAGTGAAAATATTTTTCTACCTGAGAAAGTATTTTGTTTTGAAATAAAGAAAAATTGTTGGAAAATAATATTCAATATTCCAAAAAGTATTGTAAAATTTAAAATAATGTTAAATAATTTATATATAAATGTGAGAATATGTAGAAAATTAAGTTTAGATATTATATGTATGTAAAGTTAATTTTTATACATAAATTTTGACATTTTAAAAATAATTTAGATTTTCAAATGCAGCTTGCATGACTAAATTTAAATTTTGTGGAACTGTTTTCAAATATTAATATACATTAATTAATAATTAAAAATGTTATTAATTTATTGTTTAACTTTTCATTTCATTTTAATAATATATTTAATTAAATTATAATAAAAGACAAGCAATTTAGCAAGAACTTGTATAACATTTTATAAATTACAATATTACATATCCACAGTAACTAATAAGATATAAAAACTAAATTATATATATATATATATATATATATATAAAGTTAAAGGACAGAAATCTAATTAAAAAATTATTTATTATTTTTCCATACTATAGTTGAAAACAAAAGTGTTCATGTTGCTATACAAAGACTAAGTGCATACTTATAGCACTCATTCAGTGGTTAATACTGCAATATCTTAAGTGAGAATATCTTCCTAAAACGGAAAGGGACAAACTACTGCTCAATTTGATAATTTTTTTTGTGGTCAAACCAAAAAATTCTGTTTTTATTTATAAAGAGATATTTAATTTCATAATCAGCACAATATTAAGGTTATAAGCAGATTTTGATTTCTCCCATGAAATATTTTCATACAATCCAGTATCAGACATTTCTTTATGTATATACTTATTCCGTAGATATCACATATTTATAATTATAGTACAACGTCATTAGATATTTAGTCGATGATGGATACATTATTAGACTATATCTTTTAAAGCCCAGGATATACATGACATAAATTACATTTTATTACAATTGTAATTTATATGTATTTGTAAACTAATACAAAAATTTAATTCATATAATTTCATGAAATTTTAACAAAATTAATTATTTAAAAGTAAAATGAGCAATAGTTATAATAATACAACTTATAACAGTAATTTTATAATAAAAATTTGGAAAATATTTAATATTTATATTCAATTTTGTATTCTACGATAAAAACTAGCGAGCTATTGTGATTGGGGGTAAAACTTTTACATTGAATAGAGCCATTTTATGAGTCAAAGAAACTAATAAAACAATTCATTACTACCGTGGACTACAGTTTCGAAAGAGTCGTCAAAGTTGGCTTCGTATGAAGATTTTTACACATGCGCACTGTGTAACAAAATTTGGCTAAGATTCAGTGATTTGGTGATGTAAATAATGCGATAAGTCTATTTGGTTAGCAACTGAATTTTTAGCCAACCACAAACTACAAGTGAATTAATCCTCGACAGAATGGGAGGAAACTATGACGTAGCTGTTAGACGTCATTGTTTTGTACAACCAATGAAACTTTATTTATTATATTGAATTTTTGTTTTGAATGTGATAGAGAAGATCGGATTTTACTTTAAAATGGAAAATAACAATATCATACTTGCTGCAGCTACAGTTATAATATTATCTGTAAGATTATTAATTAAAGAAGATAAAAATAAGCGGAAGAAGAAAAATGCTCGAAGCTAGTAAAGTCAACTGAATTAAAATTTTCATAATTTTTATTAATTTGAATATTTTACAATATCCTCCCAAATAAGACTTATTTTTGAGCACCAACTTACATAATCTAACTTTGAAATAAAATTTTCCTATTGTTAAATGGCATTTACATTGTTAGCATACTGCTAACCACAGACCAAGATAGGTCTTGGTCTGTGATGCTTACGAACAAGAACTGTAACTAATATTGTAATTAATATAAATTGTTTAATATAGCATGTAATTGTAAGAAAACTCTTTATTGAAAAATATATATTTTACTAAAATTCCAGTCCTTTAGGACTGATATTTCATTAAAAAAATAAATCTACACATCCTCAACAATATAGGAGTAACAAAAATAAACGTTTTGCATATAAATATAGTTCTAAAGAATTTAAATACGAGAATGAAATATATTAATAACATTAAATAAAGTGTATTTA
Source organism: Latrodectus geometricus (assembly GCA_026290005.1). NCBI lineage: Eukaryota > Metazoa > Arthropoda > Arachnida > Araneae > Theridiidae > Latrodectus > Latrodectus geometricus. The sequence goes on from JAPDSC010067790.1 coordinate 43,083, forward strand.
AATTATGTACCAGTAGTTTTAGCATTATATCTAAATCAATTGTGAAACTGTGACATGGGAATAGTTCTGTTCCCATGTCATTTTGCTTTAGTTATTACTTTAAAAGTGTTCTTTTTATAATATTTGTTCGGCGATATTTGTGCTATTTTGTACATTTGGATTGATTCTTCCAGTAAAATCGTATGTAACAACAAATTTCTGATCAAATCTGACATATAAAATATAAATTTTTGTCATACAAGTATGATAAAAACAATTAATAAATACTTTATTGTATATATTTAATGAAAAAAAAATGATTTCGTTTGACTTTAATTGACATAACTTATTCCTACTGTTTATATTGTTCATAATATCTTTATTAAAATACAGAAATCAGAAGGAAAAGTGATGATTGCAATCGTTATCATTCTTTTTCAATTAATCACTTTTCGCTAATACAAGAAATAATAGCGAAGTTATAAATTGCTCAAATCGGCCAGCGAGTTTCATTTCAAGTTCACTGAAACCGTGAGACATCAGAAATAATAGGGTTGCTTACTTATTATGAAGTAAATATTCAAATTATACACCGTCAAATTCAAGAGTGCATGCGGTAGAATATTAATAGGAAGCCGATCTTCCTGACTCTATGATGAGATAATCGTTAGCTGTAAATCGATTCAATGTTGAAAAACAAAAGAGTTAAAGTAGAAGTAAGTGACGATGCAAATTCCACAACCAGCAAAAAGAACCACTTTTAAACTGGAATAAAAAATATTTATTCATTTTTGATTCTTTCTATCAAAAGATAGAATCTAATACTGCTTTACAAAAACTATTCTTTCGATTTGCATGTACATTGAATTTTTAAAAGAAAAAAATATGAAAAATTTACATTTATTTGGCAATAGCTATTTTGACAACGACAACACCCGAATGTGATCCAAAACAAACAACAATGGCGTATTGGTTTCATCGAAATCCTTTAAAAGCTACTGCTAAAGTAAATTTTGAATTAAAATTAATTGTCAGCGATTCTCAAGCAGTGCAAATATGCAGTGAACTTCGTCAAAGTCGAAATCGACTTTTAGATCTACTATCAGATCCGAATAATTCCGCTGGAATTCTTGAAGAAGCCTTCAATAAATATTTGTCTTTATTCCGAGGATTAATCATTTCTCCGGATGAAAAAGGAGGTGAAAGCAAATTGAGATATGCTGCTCGATTTCGTTGGACCCAATCTCTTTTGGGTAATACACCAATATCCCAACAAGATGCTGTTTTTGAGTTAGTTTCGATTTGCCAAGATATGGCAATATGGCTAATGAAACATGCGGCTATGATAGCAGGCAAAGATGAAATTAGTATGGATGAAGCAAAAGAAGTCCACAAGTGCTTGAGAAAAGCAGCTGGTTTGTTCAGTGCAATGCAAGAAAAGTATATTGGCAGCTTGTTGCAAAAGACAGAACCTGGCTCCGATTTAGATTCGGCTGTGGTAAACGCTTATATTAGCCAATGTACTGCTGAAGCGCAGGAAGTTACGATTGCTCGAGCCATTGAATTAAAGCATGCTCCTAGTTTGATTTCAGCTTTGGCTAATGAGACGTCACGAATGTATACCACTGCAGCTGGATATTTGAGTAAAGTAAGTGCATCAAAATCAGAAAAGTGGAAAAAGTATTTTGAGTTGAAAAGCACATTTTATCTTGCTTATGCATATTGCTATTCCGGTGAAAATCTTCTTGCTCAAGAGAAGTGTGGTGATGCTGTTCGAGCTCTTCAGGAAAGTGAGAAATGCTATGCTTCTGCTAACAAGTTGTGTAAGGAATATGTAAATATGAAAGGCCCTGGTATGAGTGCAAAACTTGACACTCACCTTTTTTTTCGAAAGCTAGGCCCAGTAATCAAACGTACTCTGGAAAAATGTGAGCGAGAAAATGGATTTATATTTCATCAAAAAGTTCCAACAGAACCTGTAGCTTTAGAAATCAAAGCAACTTATGGATTAGTGAGTCCTGAAGATTTTCAACTTCCCAATGTGAATAGTGTTTGGACTCCTGTCGCATATGCAGCCTTTGATTCACCTAAAGTCTCTCCTGATGCAGCTACTTCTAAATCTGCTCTTAAGGCAGAAGGGGATTTGCCTGCTGTAAAAGAAGCTGGTATTCACCAGACAACTAAAGACCCTAAAAATAATAGTGGTTGTGTGATACAATAAATAGCTATTTGGGAAAGGCTTATATTTTTGCAATAAATATTCTAATAAATTTAGTTTTTTTTTATGCATCTAACACAATTATTTTAATTACCAATAAAATTTGAACACCTGAAATAAAACCTTTTTCTTGTTTTATCATTTAGTATTCTTTTGAGATTGATTCTTAGGCTGATGAGCTATGTGAAAATATTTCGTTGCTTTTTTTTATAATTCATAATCTTTTCTTTATTTATGATTGTCTAAATGTGATTAAATTTCATTACTAGTAAATTGCTTTTTTAATTATCTGTGTCAATATAATTCGTAAGTTTCCAAATTGTTATGTTTAATATACTGTCCTACGGTTGATATCTAATGATGATTAAAAACTTGAATAGATTGTTCACTTTTGTTTAATTATATATACTTATATGTCATTAATAATATAGATTCATTATTTTTTAGAAAATTTATGCTGATGTTTACACTTAAATCCAAAATTTAAAACATGCTAAAAGTCATTTAAATTTTATATATATTGGTTGAAAAGACAAAATAAAGCTGTAAAATATTTAAAAAAAAAATAATAAATAAATATAAGTAAAAAAAATAAACATTAGTTGAAGCTATTATACACATAAAAATGAATAATCCTAATTGAAACCAATTTACTATCTTTCCTTTTCATAACATCAATAATTATTCAAACAAAATAAATATGGCAGGTTTTAAAGAAATTGCATTAACAATTTCTTTGTTGTTAATTTTGAATATAACAGTTTGTAAATAAATATAACATAAAAAGACTATTTAACTTTTGTAATATAAAATTTAAAACTTTTGAAATATTGTATTTTCTTCATCAGTTAACTCAATTCTCGGTAATAACTGAATCTTATGTTTTTGAGGGAATAAAAAATATATTGATTCAATTGTTGTGACTAAGAAATAGAAAATAACCATGAATTCAATTTCAAATGAAAAAATGCAACTAATTTACAAATTAAATATTAACAAGATAAGAGTTTTCTGAAGTGTTATAATTTGCATATTTCAGCCAAAATGCAGTTTTAAAATAAAAAAGAATTACAGTAAAAATGATAATTTTTGTAAATCACCCTTATCAAAAAAACTTATAAATAGAAGCAGGTGATAATAATGAAAAATAAATTTCAAAATTTATGCAGACAACAGCACTGATTGTTAATATTTTAGAATAATTTCTAAATATTTTCTGTGTTCTTGCAACTATCATTAAGTATTTACTAGAAATTGCCAGAAAAAGAGATATAATCACACTTCAATATGACGTTAAAGTTGTCATATTACATTTCATTTCTCTTATGTTGCACTACAGCCTATTCATAAAAATGAAAATTAAATTTCAAAATTCAGAACAGGCCAGGACTGCCTCTCTAAGCTTCCTCCATCTGGTCCTATCCCACCCAATAGCTTTCCATTGGTCAGAGTAATATAAGTGTATATATTTAGTTAGTCAACTCCTACATGAGGTCAGACTAAAATGGTCAGAATTTGTTTATCATAATTTGATTGACGTATATCTCTGATTCAGAAGTTATACAGAAATTTTTCTGATGAATATTTAAAAAAAAAACAATATTTTTGATTTTTTTTTTACAGGTGAAACTTTATTTTGTCTGCTTTTACACTCATTGTATCCTTAGATAAACTTGTATTTTTTTTTTTTTTTTTTTTTTAACATTTATACACAGTTTCTAATAATATTTGTATTTATTCAATATTTGAATATCATCTATACTTTAAGACTTTAATCTTTTTTTAAGTCTAGAATGACCCTATAGCTTGAATATGAGATATGTATGCATATGGTTTATATATTATTATTGAAATCTTTAACAAATCATTAATATAAAATAATTAAGTGACAATCATATTGTTCAATCTCTGGAGTTTCCTTATATACAAAATATTGTAATTACAAATAATTGCTTATGTATTAATTTTAAATAGAAACACTATCATCATTTTCCAGCATTATTTTTTTGTAAAATATTTCATGAATAAAATGCATACTATTACAGTTATATAATATCCATGAAAAGGACAATTTTAGTAGTTTTTCATAAACCAGTGTGAAAAGGATAGCAGTAAAATATTATAGATTTTATCCTTAAATTAATGCTATTACTTTTTTTATGATTTTGAGTTTTTTCCTAATTTTTTCTTAGTGTAATATTGAAACTACAAAAAAGTACACATTTCTTTTATGAACAATATTCAACTGACATAGGTGGAGAAATTATTAAACATGCATTAATAAAATTAATTTTTTTTTTAAAGTTTATTTATTGCTGAAGCATATTGTAAATCTTTATAAATGCTTTGTTTTCATTTTATTTAGTTTATGATTATTAGTCTTGGGATTTGATAATTTTTGGATATTTGTTATAATAGCTAGATGTTTTAATAATATTCTTTAAAATTTTCTGTGTGACAGTACTTACTTACTGTGTGGTCACCCTACTTCAAAAATGTCTTTTCAAATTAGTATATATGAAGTAATGGGCATTTTAAATAAATATATATGGCATGGATGCAGAGAATATAAGAATTAAAATGCAGAAAGTAAGTAACTCAAAGAATTCAATGAAGTTCATTATTTTAAGTTTCTTTTATAAAATTACAATTTTTGTCATCAGATAAAAAAAACTAGTTATTTTTATCATATTATACCTGATGTACTATGATCTGGCAGTAATGTTTTACTTTAGCATTCAGATGTTCTATACTTTACTCATATTACAAGCATTAATAGTGATATGTATTACTTTTAATCATATTTAATTCTTGCTTTCTATTCTTCCTCTTATGAAAGTAACCAATTAACTTTAAAATATAATTAATATGGAGATGTTAATCATATTTTGAGAACCATGTTTTACATAGGAAGCAATTGATTGACATTTTATTATAAAACTATATTATATACTTCAAAGTAAATTACTAAAAATTGAGATCGTTATTTATCATGCTTACTTACACCACTCGCATATTATTTAGTTTGTTAGTTTCACTGGAGGACTTACAATTAATAGAATGAGTGATTGAATATTCATGCAAAGCCTTATGTTATGTGTACATTTGCAAACATTGCTGTATGTAGCTCAAGTTTTGAGCTTTACCAATTGTAGGGCATCATGTTACTGCAAATAATTAATAGTTTATTGTTAAATTTGCATCAAAGCAGTTATGTTGCATTTTACTATAGTTAGGTGATCATGTATGTGCAAAATTATGTAAATTGTGTATATTAAATGTAATGGATAGAATGCAATTTAATTTCACTGTTTGACAAGGAAGTTGTTGTGGTTATATTTAATATAATATACTGCACTTTATTCTCATCTATTTTTGTAATCCAAAAATGCTTTTGTGTTTTACAGTTTAATATTTTTTAATGTTATTTGCTTATTACTTTAAAGTTATAAAAATAATTTTTGATTATTTTACTGTATTTTTTAAAAATCTTAATTATAAAATGTTTATGTAAGTCAATTTGTAAAAATTGTCTAAAACAATTTGTATAAGCATAAACCAAACAGGTATATTAAATGCATTTCTCTCCAAATATATATTCAGAATATATTTATTTAGATATAAATTATATATACATATATATATATATCTTTTAGAATACTCCAGTTTTATTGATATTCATTATAAGAAAAAATTTAATTTATTTTATTGCATACATTCAGATAAAAATAATAATGTAATTGATTAAATTAATGGGCATTTTTATAAAATTTTATTAAATCATGATATTATCAACTTCTTGATTAAGATTTTAACAGATAAATTTTAATAAGTTTGCTATACATTTTATTTATCTAGTCATTTGAACGAGCTACGTTTTTTCTCCCCCCCCCCCTTTTGATTTGTATATGTAAGAAAATTTATGCTTTTCCTTCAGTGTGCCAGTTAAAATTATGTTAATATACAGTATATCAAAATGTTCTACAAAAAAGTTTAATGAAGGATGTTTAAACTGATTTGATGGTTATATTTTTGATTTGATGTTTGTTATTTATATTTATCAGTGTTTTCAATCAAAAAATTTTTTATATATCTTTGTAAAATTTAATTTTATATTTTGTTGCAATTTATGTTTTATTTAAATACTATTTAATCTATTAATATATATGAGATTTTTTAATTATGTTTAGACAGCCTTCTGTGAATGATAACTTATAAGAGTATGTCAATATTTTTAGAGAATTTGAAACTTTAAGTAATTTTTTGTTAACCTAATTTTATGTTAATAAATAAACATTTAATATATATACATATACAAATTGAGTTATGCAAAAAGTAAAATATTGTGTATATATTTTGTTTAGATTAATGTTTCATTTAAAAATTTTTGTCATTTTTAAACTTGATTGTGATATAATTCTGTTTGTTTCCTATTAAAAATGTATACTTCTAGACAATGCATGGTAAAACAATATCTTGCTTTACTTTGATTAATAACATTTGTTGAACAAATTTAATGGCATTATGCCCAAAGATTATGTTATTTCATTTTGTTGAAGGAGTTTTTATAATAAAAATATAATTTGAACAATTTTTTAGATATGTTTTTTATCAATGACTTACATATTATGTGTTATTTTCTATAATTTCCTTGCAAAATAGTATATATTCTGCTTGGTTTTATTTGCTATAAGTATTGATATTAAGTATGGATGTGAATTCATATTTTCATAAGGTTGAAGCTTTCAATTTTAAGATTTGTAATCAGGCATTCCCTCTAAGAGTAAATTTGTGCGTTTTTTTATTATTATTCACTTTTAAATGCTGTAATTATTAAAATTTTAAACTAATTCAACTTATGTACATATCTTATTTTTATATTAAATATTTTAATAATCAATTAAACTGTTCAATATATTTTCATTTCATGCTAAAATATACTGAAGAGTTTTTTTTTTTTTAATTTTTACATGGAATTCTAACATATTTTTACTTTGGATAGTTTGTATTTATTCACGCAAATTCAAATAAAGGAAAGAAAAAATTTGAACATAATTCATAATATTTTAAAATGTTCTACATTATTACTCATATAGAGTATGCGTAGTTGGGTTTAGTTTACAAAAGTTGATTATTTGTAAGTTGAAATCTTTTATAGCTATATGAAGTAAAAAATATTTTGAAGAGTCAAAACGTTAAACAAATACATGTCAACATAACTTAAAATATTTGCATTTGTTTTCATGCTAGCTTTATCCCCTCGTTTTAAAATCAATTTCTACACAAGGCTAAAACAGTTGTGACTTATAGCATAAATTGTTATATTAACACAGTAGCTCCTTTTGACCACAGTGGGACATTTTAATACCCCAATTTTAATTATTAATATTAAAATTTAATATGAACAAATAATGTACACATCCAAGGAGGAATCAAGCACCCTAATTATTAAACTGCAAATCAAAGCACTAATTCAATAGTTAACTCGATAGCCAATTTTATTACTTGATATATGGGCTAATTGACATAAAATTTTATTGAGAAAAGTTATTAACTTTATTGTCACTGAAAATTTACATATATTATAATGTTAAATAGGTTGTGGACGCAGTGTCCTCCAAATTGTCCACATGCTTCCCTGTACCTATCCCTAAATTGAGTTCTACCAATTAGATGGAAGCAGTTAGGAGTCTTCTTAATTTAGAAGCAAAGACCAAGCAGAAGACCCCTTTATACTTGACATGCCATCCAAGAGGTGTATTTTACTTGGAAGGCATTGCAACCAAGACTTATTTAACGTATTTCAATCGTCTGTAGTGATCGCGACGGATTTTCATTTATGACGGAATTCGAACTCGCTACCTTCCGATAAAGAGAACAATGTCATAACCAATAATGCCACTGCATGTCCCCCAAATAGATCATTATTGAGGTCTTCAATTTGATCTCTCGGCTTCAAAATTACGAAGACTCACCCAGTGATTTCCGTTTAACTGGTACAGCCTAGCTAAGAGCTTTATGAAAGGAAGAATGCGTTGTAACTATAACATTTTCAGCTTTGATAATTCTTATTTATTCTTACAACTTCAAAGAGAATAAAATAAAAAGCAGCAAAATCCTTAAAAAGTTCTCCTATTTAAGAATTTTTCTGAAGTGAATTATTATTTTGATATAGTTTTAATGAAATATCGATATGAAAAATGTAATTTTTCAGGAAAAATAACATTTTTTGTTGTCGATATTGACTATTCCATTTCGGAAATTTAACTTAGATCAAATGTGAAATGAATAATCCTGGATATAATTATTTTTCTTAACACTTTTACAACAGAAGATACTGAGGATGTTTGAAGAAAAATTCCCTACATTTAGTGACACATCCACTGATGATGTATATAAATTAGAAGAAATTATGTGTACTGCCAAATAATACAATGACGCCCAAAGCTCAATATATTTTCTATTTTCCTCTTATTCCTTGTTCAGAAAAATTATTAAAAACAAAGATTTATCTCTGAATGGTTTTTCAATTGACTTCTTGTAAACATTTTGTATCCAGAAGAAATATCATATGTGAGTATTATATTAGTCATTAATTATCAAGTTTTCCTTTAACACTATAAGTACATCTATTTTACCCTTTTTTTTTTTACAAAAATTGGTTAATTAAGTCTCGAATGTTATCAATTACAATATATACAACTTATTATCTCAAGTAGTCATTGAACAGTGATGAATATAAAGTTTCCTATAGTCTCACGAAATTTGTAGTATGTGGTGTTATGAAAGTTAATATAAATAGGACTAGATACCTTAAAAATATTGCTGTGATTACATTAGCGTTTATTTTACTACAAGTTTAAAAAAAATCATAAAATATAACATCTTAATCATGAAATATAACATCTTGGACAAGTTTTGCTGAAGACGATATTCCTTATAAGAAGCACGACTAGAGCGTTTTCAGTGTGGTTTCCAAACATATTTAGTATCAGATATCTAACTGAATTGGAATTAATTAACATATACAGCTCTATTCTATTTCAAACATTTTATTCACATTTAAATACATCAAATTACATAGTTTAAACGCCTCTCGCTTTTGGGAATTCCCAAAATAAAATATAATTTGTACCATGACTATAATCCTTTGTCATTTATGTAGAGCAGATGCATAAAGAATATTTCCTTGAATGCCTTAAAGCGTTATCAAGCCTATAACTTTCTCTGTATATTAAACTAAAGTGAAACGCTATTTTTTGTGAACTTTTTTAAATGTTTTTGACGGTGGTTATTTAAAACCATTTTAGCACTGCATTTTTAAACGCTTTTAAATCTCAAATGAACTTTTTCACGGAGACAACTTTTGATTTAAGTAAGTTGAAACGGATTTATCTTAATTCATTTTGACAAACTGATTTAAATCCGAGTTTCAAATGATTTATCACAATCTTGTTTTCTGTTATATTGTTATCAAAGTTTGTTGAAACATCTGATGTTGATCAAAATAACGTAAATAGCAAAATTTGAAAAAAATGATGTCACAGAATAACTAAAGTATTAGGTTTGGAAAAAAGTAATCCATAATTTTTTCGGTAGACGTCTGTAGTGATCAATATCTCGTGAGGTATCTATCAAACAATTTCAGATTTATGCTCGTTGGAAAGGTGACATTTGACACTAAAATATCCTCTTGTGGTTTTTTGTTTGATTAATTCAGTTACGAGTACAAGGTTTTAAAAATGGAAGACCAATAATCAAGGTCAGAAAATTCGATACATTTTCGTTTTTCTCTTGAAACGGTGAAAAAGATAGCCAGATGGCTAAAATTGTGAAAGGTGTTTTTCGTCCTATATAAGACTGTAACAACCAGTTACATACAATTTTTGTTTCATCGATTCCGTTCGGGTATTTTTGATGTTAGAGATGCACCTCACATGTGGATATAGCATCGTCGAAAATGTCTATAAAATATCAAAAATGATCGAAGTTAACCGCATGTCAGCAGTCGTAACGCGCAAGTCCTAAAAATCTACATGAAAGTTGTTTTAAACCTTTTTACAAAGTGAATCCAAAAGAAGTTACATAAAGTTCACGTAAAAATAATGGATTTCTTTTTCCCCAACCTAATGTTAACTAAGCATCATATTTTAGGTTTGATAAAAAATAGGTGTGTCTACGACATTATTTGGCTTCGTATTCATACTTTGAAATATTATATTAATTTATGTCATTTTGGCTTCTAAATGTTTAAAAAATATGCTCATCTATGAAAATTTCAAAAATATTTAATATTTAATATAAGCAAACAATAAATGAATAAAACCAACATTTTTTAAAGTAGCTTCCAGCGTAAGGCAATGTTACTGTTTTCAATGTAGTGTTCATGTTAAATGAGATTTAACTTTAAGTTGATTTAAAAAACGCAGTTTGAACTGGGTGTTTAAATTATCAATAATAATATTAATGTAAATATTACGTAGAGCAAAATAAACATGCTCATAACGAAAGATTTTTTTTCAGAAATTTTAAAATGTTTCTGTTGGGCAGTGTTAGCCCCTAATTTTTAATGGTTGATAAAGCAATTAAATTATTGGTAAAATTACATATGAAGGTGCCCCCTTGGCGATTTTTGGTTAAAGCCATTCCTGTTTACGCTGAACACCGTGCAAATAACTATGGTGGCCAAAACATAATGAAACTGCTATGAAGACAATATAAGGAAACTTAATAAACCAAATAAAATGCATAAAATATCTTGACGAGAATCAAGGGGGCACCCTCAAGTATAGACTAAGCAGATTATTCTATGCATATCAAATGCTCAAAAGAACGTTATTGCTATTTAACTGGTAAGCTCTTTATTACTCTTTCAAATTTGTATGAATGCTGTGTTTATAAAAACATATTCCAAATTTACACAACAGCTTTTGATAACACATAGATAAAAATAAAATGAAATTTATGGCTATCACTTAATTTCTGCTTGTTTGTGAAACTAGCAACATTGAGATTACAAGACTTTGAGACAAATAAGAAAATCACATTTATAATTACCATTTAGGTTACTATGGCTCTTATTATAAAAACTACTGTTTATTTATTTTTATTGGAATTTTTAATTTTTTTAAGAAGACAAATCATTGCCCAGAATAGTTCCAATGATCTTATGCTTGTGGCTTAACATGTTGCATAAATTTGCATGGAATATTTTATTACACTTTTTTTAATGAAATTGGCAACACATTCGTGAACAACGTTTTGCTGGAATTTGCGGCAGCGTGGTCATTTTTACAAAATTTGTCAAAAATATTCTTTTATTAATTATTTTGAGTGAGTTATTGATTTCAATTATATAAGGGAAAATGGTAAGTTTTAAAATATTTTTACTATTGATACACTAATAGATAAACTTATATGTTATTAAACTTAAAATAAGTTTTTGAAATAAGTGTTAACTTCACCCTTCTTTTAACTTAATGCTGTAGATTCTTTGGAATTCCAAAATTTAAAGAAGTTGAATTGTTTTTTTTTCTTACTGTGTATATTATTACTCTAAAGCTATTTGTCATCAACCTATCATTTGTATTAACAGTCGCTAACTAATTAAAAAATTTTCGCTCTGGCTTGGATCATTAAAATATTTTTCTAGTAAGTTGAAAGATTATTTTCCTAGTAAGTATAAAGAATATATTAACTTATTGTTATTTGTTATGCAAAATATACATTTTCAGTTGTTATGTTTCGTGCTTTGTTATTAGCCGAAGAATTTTTCACGTGTTGATTTTTGTTGATAATGAAATCTAAGTTAATTTAGCAGGGTGGGTTTTCAATTATAGTAACATTAATTACTTGCTTAGGTCTTAATTTATATCTATACAAATGATTCAGCTTCTTTCTAGGAAAATATAATTATTGTAACGAATTGAGTTAATTTTATGTCTTGCAAGTTTTACAATTAAAAGTTTCAATTGAAAATATCTATAGTATTTATTTTACTTGAATTATTATTACTAAATGTATTGCCTATTCTGAATTTTATTGATTATTCAAATATTATGATAGTTTGTATGGATGTTAATTGGGTGAGAAAACTAATGTTCACATATTTGAAACTGCATTGAATGCATTTTAAATAAATGAATCTGATATTTTCTGCTAATAGTTTGGTGTTTTTATTAGTATGTAACTACTTCTGAAATTAGAGTCCCATCAATGGTAATTTTTTTTCCTTACCTTGAAAGGCAAAATTGTTAGAAAATTAAAATCTGATAAAAACTTTGGTACTAAAAAATTATGCATAGAAACCCTTTTATAATATTGTAATATTAATGATCATTTTAAAAGAATATTAAACTAAAATATTATGTTATTATAGTATAAGTTATATTTATCATTTGTGCTGATTAAAAATTCCAGACTACCAAAAGACGAAACAATGGGCGTAGCAAACATGGACGAGGACACGTGAAACCTGTCAGGTGTACCAATTGTGCTCGATGTGTGCCTAAAGATAAAGCTATAAAGAAATTTGTTATAAGAAACATTGTTGAAGCTGCAGCTGTAAGAGATATTCAAGAAGCAAGTGTGTACGATAGTATGTATCAGAATTTGTTTGAAAATTAACAAATAATATATTTCTGTAATCTTAGCCTTTCATTAAACAAGACTGTAGAATTCCAAACCAATCTTATTTGATTTCATCAAAATTTATATTACACAATTTTTAATTATAGTAATTTTTGTCCATATGAAATTAATAGATTATGTTTGTTGCAAAATCTATTCTAATTAGAAGAAATGTTCTTTGGTAAATTTTATTTTCAAAATTTAAATAATAAAAATATTTTTCTGTTAAAATATTCTTGTGGTTATAAAATTTAATTCAAGGTTCTATAAAGATTAATTTTTTTCCTAGTTAAATATGCTTGTATTTAAAGTTTGTTATTTACTGTGCTTAATATTCGTAATATTTCTGTTTTTATACTATTAATCATTCATGTGCTCTTAACAATAGGATAATAGCAGAAAGATAATAGGAAATGAAATGAATAAACAGCAGTTTATTACTGTTCATGGACTTGATTTCAATAATGTTTAAACAGTAATTATTAATGACATGTTTTGTAATTACTGAAAATAAAAAGGTTGAATGTCCATAAAGAAAGCAGATAGTGCTAAAATGTTAAATTTTTTTAAAAGTGACTAAATCTGAAACTATAACATAATTTTTCTCACTACTTATAATATTACAATTCTACTTTTGTCAAGTGATTTTCATTGAAAATCATGCTAAAAATTTCTATTCAATATTTATCAATTTTATTGTTACACCTTTTAACCATTCTTAAAATTGGTGAAGCAAATTTAAATCTTATTTCATTTCAAATCATTAAAAAGAGTGAAATAAACAGGATATAAAAATTAAACTGACATAGTTATGCATTGTAGAATTTTTATAGTAGATGTCAATATGATAATATCTCTGAAACAAATGTCACTTCATAATCTAAAAGTCATTGACAGTTAGGGTGATACATTTTTACTTTGATTGTAATTTTTTTTTTTTTTTTGTTATTTTAGTTCTATGTAGTTTCAATTTTCTTTTTAAATTTTGATTTTAATAGATTTTATTATTAAATTGCTCTAAAATTTTATCTGATCAATTATAATATGAAATAAAAACTTGAATTTTTATTACTGTCTACAAACTTCAACAATTTAACTTTTAGTTTAATTTCTGGGTTGAACATAGTTTTTTGGAATCCACTTTAAACATTAGGTACTGGTAAGAATTGTTATTATCTGGGAAACTATGAACTAACCATTTACTTCAACTATTATTTCTTAGTGATTGATTTCTAAAGTGCTTACAAATTTAAATGTTAGATTTATTCAATATCTAGGCATTATTAAAAAATTAATTGACCAAATTAATTGCTTGAGTGTCATTTTTGTTTCAGAAATGATAGTTTCCCCTTTTAGTTTGTTATTCTGTTACCTTTTCAGATTAATATAAACTTGTTTTATATTTTCAGCTTATGCTTTACCTAAATTATATGCAAAGCTTCACTACTGTGTATCTTGTGCTATTCACTCTAAAATTGTTAGAAATAGATCAAAAGAAGGCCGTAAAGACAGAGCACCTCCTCCGAGATTCCAGCGACCAATGGCGGTAAATATGGTTCTCCTTTTTAAATAAATATGCTTCTAATTTTAAATTTTTTCATCTTAATTATAATGTCAATACATGATACTAGTTATAAGTGATTTTCAACAAATTTGTCATTATGTTATAAAATGCTGACTATTGATTTTAAAGCTTTTCTATTGTATTCTCAATTTAAGTCTTGGATAGAATCCTACTTTGATTAATTCCTTGGGAAAAAAAGTTATGTATATAAATTCAACTCAAAAAAAAAAAAAAAAAAAAAAGAATCTGAATAAAAATACTTTCTGTACCTATAGTAAACTAAAGTACTTTACATATATATTATATTTTAATGTATTTCTTACTACATAATACACATTTAAAATAACAATTGCTTAGGGAATTTCTAATTTGATAGTTGAGCCTAGACTACTGAAATAGTACATTGTTCAAAAATTCATTTGTATTTTTATGTATCTACCAGTAGCATTAATGTTCTATCAACTACTCTGCCATATCAAATTTACCTTGAATTTCAAACTGCATGATTTGTTTTGTATTTAGCTTAGTTCTACATATTTTCAATCTTCTAAAATTTATGAAGTATGATTATAGAAAGATGACATTTTGTAACAGCCACAATGTCAATCATAATGTATTATATATTATGTCCATTTTCTTTTTAAGTGAAAAATGAATTATTTGAAATTCATAGTTTTATTACTTTTTAGAACATCTGATATTTTTTAAAGAGAAAGTAACCAAATTTTAATACAGTATCTTTAACTGATGAATACATATTGATTGTTTAATTTTGATCTTTCTAAACTTTTATTTTTAATCAAAAAATGGTTGCATAAATAATTTATTCATAATATAGCCTTTAATCTTCTGTAACTTCCAGAAATAAGCAAATTGACAGTGATAAAATTCACTTGTTCTAATAAAGTTTAATTTTGGTTAACTTTTTCTAACTATAACATGATCAATATTGAAAATTTTAAAGTGCAATACTTATTCAACAATATATCAAAAATGCTCATAATTATTGCTATTTGCGTGTTTTTTCAGTCTTTCAACAATTCCTTTATTAATACTGCAAATACGGTGCTGAACTGGTAGCTAACTATTTAGGGTCTTGGTTTTTTTTTTAGGGCAGTTCATAGTTCAAATTTCACCTTAGTTGTGCCTTAAAATCTTCTTTAAACTGAATTTTTCAGACTATTAGCTTTTGTGTCCAAAAATGGCTGTTGAGCAATGAACAACTAAGTGCATCATTGGATCAATGTTCTATGTTTCAGATTGTCTTGTGTTTTTCCTCCTTTCAGCTTTAGCTAGCATTTTCCATTTGACATCTGTTAACCAAAAAGTTTACATTTTAAGCTTAAAAGCTTAATGTTTAAAACAAGTGTTGGGAGACTGCAACCTATGTATTAACAGTTTGCATGCAGTTTGCTGATTGTGTTTTGATATATGTCTGCTTCATTTTTATTCAGTTTTGAAATGAACTAGAAGTTGAAATTTATGGAACACATTTGTTTTTTCTTCATAGGCCCATGAAAATATATTTGGGAAAGACTTCATAAGATGTCTTTGTTTCATTATCTACTCTAAATCAACCTTATTATAATGATGCTCTAAAATATACTGAAATGCAAAATATAAAGAAGCTAGAAATTGTCTGATTCAATATTTTGTTCAACTTTGTGTTCTCTTAACAATTAAGGAAGGTTAAAGTGTTAAAAAAAAGTACGAATGAAATAAGGTTTTGATTGTTTCTTATTGATTATAATAATCAAGATTGCTTTTTCCATTTGATGAAAGGTAGTGAAACAAATTTTTAAAATTTTGTTTGCTAGATATTTTATAGATATTTGCTGGATAGTTTCACATCAATGTAAATGGGAATGAATTTTTAGTAGTCAAGTAGGTCAGAACAAGGTTTTATTTTCTAAGTCTTCTAATACTTAAAAATATCTTGTAAAATACTGAAAAAAAA
>JAPDSC010067790.1:59829-81859 GCA_026290005.1 Latrodectus geometricus
TTTTTGCATTGTAAGATTAGCTTTTTTTATGATTTTTTCACAAGGGTGTGCTGTTGCTGGTATTTATTTTCCCAAGGATTTTTAAATTGTTGAGAGACTATTCTATTGAATTCCAGGTTTGACAAAAGAAGTTTTTATAAAGTTTTCCCTTTTCTATGTCTTTATGTTTGGGTAGGGAAGGAGTAAGCTTTGACATCAGTACTTCCCTATTACATATTCAAATGTTATTCCCATGATGTTTGGAATGCCAACACATGTCAATTTGTTGTTTAAGAATGATTCATATTTTCAGGCATGTGAGAAAATTAAATAATAGTTAATACAAAACTTTGTCACTAACAAAGTTTGGCAAAAAAGATTTCAAATTTTTAGTTAAATTTTTAGAAAAGAGAGTTAGTTATTGAGTGTTGTGTGTCAAACATAAGTGTTGGTAAATTAGAGATTCGTAAGAGTGAGTCTACTGTATTGCGTGCAATTGTGTGTCAGTAGTTTCATTACTTTGTTGAGTTATCTTAAATGTATAAACAATATTCATTTGCTAAAAAAAAAAAAAAAAAAAAAAAAAAAAAAAATTGATATTGTAAAAAAAACTGAAATTTAAGCTATTGCAACTTCTAGTTGTGTTTTGTGTAATAAATCATGAAAAATAAAATTCTCTAGAATTTCATTGAATTATTCTTGGATAGAGAAGAAATTCATCTTGCGTTTGATAGTATATTTATCACAAATACTATCAAAATTACCTTTAAGCTCTTAAAGAGCTATTCACATGAACCATTTTTGTAGAAAATACTAGAAAAAATTTTTTTCAGTGCTAATTTGTTAGATGAGCAAGACTATTAAATTACTTTCCTTCTTAGCTTTCTCTGAGGCACTATTTCATTTAAATTCATTTTTAAAATTTTTTTTACAGTTATTGTTTAATATCTGTTGTATTAGCTTTTAAAAGCATTAATTTTCTATTTTATTTTTATTTGTTAAAGAAGTAAAATGGATTGATTCTATTTGTTTTTACACATAAATGTAGGTGATAATGGAATTACTGATGATTAATATATGGTATAAAATATGATAAATGAATTTATTTTAATATATTGTTCATTTTATAACCTTAAATATTCAAATTACTAATTTGAAAGAGGTGTGTTCAAGTGTTGTGTATGCTAATTCAGATGAGTTGTAACTTATAAATTATTTTAAGATTATGTATACTATTAATCAAGCATATGTGCTATTATTATATATTGTAATTTTTATTAATTTATTTCAGGATGCTGCACCAAGAGGAAATGCTCCACGAGTTATGCCTCCAAAATAATTTTAAAAACAAAAATGAATAAAAAGTTCAAATAAATTGTTTCTTTCTTAACATGTTTATTCATTAAAAATATTTTCTTTCTGAACAAGCTGCTACTAATCAATATGATTAGTTTGTTTTGATGATGTATGGAACTTGGCAAGGCAAACATTTGATTTCAAAAACTTAAATATTTTGAATTTGTAATATTCACTATCAATTATACTCATAATTTATAAGTAAAAATGAAATTCGGTACTTTTTTTAAAATGCTGATTCTGCTGTTAGATACTTCAAGTCATTGATTTAAGGTAAATTAATGAACATTAATTATGCACAGCTTAAATAGAAAATGGTGGGAATAATAAAGTATCCTAAAAAATTTTATAATTTATCTCAAATGAAGCTGAATAAATTTTCTGCATATATTATTTTTACTATACTTTTATTTTTCTAAATTATCTTTCCAAAAGCAAAACTAATTTTTTTGTATTTAATATATATTTCAGAACAATGCAATTTATTTTCAAATACTCTATTTCAGTTGGTCTTCTGGGTTTCCATTTTGTTTATTTTTAAGCTAAAACTTGAGGATTTTAATTTGTCGATTACAAATTTATAGTGGGAAAACTAAGCACTTTAAATTAGTTGTTTTAAGATTTACTAAAAAATTTGATAAATTTATTATTTGCGGCTATTATATAAGAATTATATTGGCATGCTTAATGAAAAAAAAAAAAATTCGCCAACTCAAAATTATTTAGCTTATTTTTCAGATGAGAGGGAGAATTCACTTACAGAAATTTTTTATGTACTCATCAAAAATTAGATTTTTTTTTTTTTGCTCTCATTTAATATGTTAAATTTATGAATTACAGTGAACGTGAAATTATATTGTTAATTCCACAATGTTGATTTTTATGGTTATTCTTTCTTAATAACGGTCATTTTTTACTAAATTAAATTTTAACAGTAAATATCAATGTTTCTGTAATTTGATATTTTTTAATAATTGGTTAACAGCATGGATTAATCAAATGAAAGGAATTTGGGAATATGAAAAGGAGCCCCTTGCTTTGCATTAGGTCAAGGAAAGGACAAACAACTTTCTTTCAAAGCCATGAATGAGTGCAAAGTAGTCAATTCAAACAATCAAGCTCAATAATCTACAATACATATGTTATAGAACTGTAATTTAAATCTTTGCTACAACCAGTTATAATTACTTTAAAACTGACTATACCGTTATTCAGTGCTTGACAATTAGTAAGTACTCCTAGATAGGCTATTGCTGAATCTTTTATTGTATTTTCTCTGATAATGATTGTTCTTCATATAAATTTAAATAGTAAGGATAAAAATGTCGATGCGCTTACTAATAATAATTTTGTTACCATATAATGCTGATGATTTTGTCTCAAAAAGGAAATCTAAATTGTCTACTAATAAGTCCTCTTAAAATAAAAAGTAAAAATCTCATTTCAATGTTTGTAATTTTAAGAGTACTCATTCTGTTAATAACCTAGTTATAAGAAATTTCATAATATCGTCTGATTCAGTAGATAATATAGATGATCCTTGTAGTTTTAATGTAAAGAGCTTGACTAATCATACTTAAGGAAATGTATAATGCAAATAAGGTAGCTTACAATTCTGAAAACCAATCCATGTATTCCTTAATGATTAATATGCCAAGCAATACTTCAGGAATTCCTAGAGTACTAGATACACCATTAAGAAATAATATACATAGACAATAAAACAGAAAATAGGTTTATAAAACGAAAACTGCAAACGTAATAAAAATTTTCAAAATATCAATGTAAATTTAATGCCCCAGAAAATGAATTTATCTAATGGTAATAAAAACTATATTTCTTATAATGCAAATTTCACTATAGTTTGAAAAAATCCCCCTGATATTTGTTTATTTGATAGGAAACTAATATTAATGTTTTATTAAAGTAATTAAAAGTTAATTTTGATTAAAAAATGCTTTTAATATTAAATGCAGAATATCTTAAAATCTCACCCTTATGCAACAATTATTACAAATTATGTAACATAAAATTCTTAATTTTCAAGCACCTCAAAACTGATTAAAGTTTTAAAAAATCAAACGTGTTGAATTTTTAAAACTAGGTTATTAAATATAAAATTAAAAATATCCCTCCAGTGCTATAACTCAATGTTACAGCCCCAATTCTTAAGTTGTATTATACGTAGTTTTAAACTACTTAAGAGTATACCAACAAAAATTAAGATGCTTCTGAATGCTGCAACTTCTAATACCCACACATGGTGTCTTCATATGCAAATACATTAAATAAAAAAACTTTAGGGTAATGTAATACAATTAGAAATTTTGTGAGACCAGAATTTTCATTTGTATAAATAATTCAATCTACCATTAATTCTGTTTCTCAGCTAATTGATTTGAATAATCTTGAAATCCTTCAAGTTTTTCTATCATTGTAACAAACTACTCTCTTGGTAAAAGCTGATCATTGGTCAGCCATGCCTTGACGAAATCTCAGACCCAGATAACTAGAAATGTTACTGACCTGAAAGTTCTGAACTGTAATCTCAAAACACTGAATTAAAAAATTTGCCAGTGAGATTTCCGATGTGATATTACCGCAAGGAACTCATTTTATGACGGATGTTAAAATGTTTAACTACGATATTTACAGGAATGATTGCAATGGAACTCGCCCTATTAATGATTAACCAATATTAATCATCCCACTACCTAGACTATTATGAATAAGCAACTGTTCAAATTCATCTTCCTGACCTGACAATATCACGTTTGTTTCTTCTAATATTCTTCAAGCTTATTAAATATCGAAACTACGTATCCTTGATATATAAAATATGTGCTTACTGGTGGAATTCTCAATGTGATTAGGGTTTTAAATACAAAAAAATTGACTGTAACGTTCAGACATCTCCGCCAAGGGTGTGTCACACGCTCTTCTCTGGAGTAAAAATCAAAATAAGGGAGAAATGTTCCTCCAACAAACGTGAGCTTAGTTGTAAATTTGTATACATTATAATTTTTATAAATATTTTTCGTATATATGTCAAATAAAACGTGTCATCCTTACAAGTCGACAATTCATAGGAATAGCTAAACTAACCACATTTCTTGAGCATGGGAACTCATACAGACTCCACATAAAATCTTTTGTTGACAGCACAGACTTTGAGTTATGGTTTTGTAGAGGTGTATGGCACACACGTCTTACTTCCTTACTGTTGAAGATCTGCCATCTAATCAATACCCACTCATCACATACACGGAGCAATATAATCAGCTTTCAGATATTTTATAATGAATATCTTCCATTTAAAGAATTAAATTCGTTTCTTTCTTTGTCAAACATTGGCGCTAAATATTCTTGGTTACAAAAGGCCTTTGATAGGGTCTGGCACTTAAGACTTCATCATAAATTAATATCTTTCAATTTTCCCTTTCATCTAAGCTCACTAAAACGCCTAATAGAACCTTTCCTGTGAAAATAAGTCAACTTCTCAACTAGAAATAGCCATGCTGAGAAGTACCTCAAGGCTCCTTCCTTAATCCATTCCATATTAATGACACTAACAACATGCTTTTGCTATTTTTTATTTTTGCATAAATTTTATCATCACACGCTGATCTTAATCAATTTTTTAACCACTCAGAGCATATAACCAAAATGGAGAATAGGCTAGAAATGTGAAAAATCAAAAACGTCACTAAATCCACTGTTGTGCTCTTCACTAGAAAAATTAAACATTGCGATAATATTATTCCTGGATGCTCTACTTCTTGATTTAACTAGAAACCGAATTTAACTCGTATTTGGATGTTACTCTTGATCAGCAACTAACTTGGAAGATCCACGTGCAAACAAGCAAAAACAACTTCATTTCGGCAAATCCCTTTCTATCATAAAATTCTCCATATTTTCTCCTATATTCCGTAGCAGTTGCTCCAGCATATTTCCCTACATCTAGCCCTGAGATGTATTCTATCAGTTAGGGAAAGCAGCTAGGTGGCAATCTTCGTAATTTGAAAGTAAGGATCAAGCAGAAGATCCCCGAATAC
Source organism: Latrodectus geometricus (assembly GCA_026290005.1). NCBI lineage: Eukaryota > Metazoa > Arthropoda > Arachnida > Araneae > Theridiidae > Latrodectus > Latrodectus geometricus. The sequence goes on from JAPDSC010067790.1 coordinate 65,223, forward strand.
TTGACCTACCATCTCAGAGGTATCATTTTACTTTGAGAGTATTGTGGTCACGACCAATTTAATGTGTTTTTGCGAACATGGTATTTTGTTTAAACGAACTCACTATCTTCCGACAATAAGAACGAACACCCTTACTTAATCAGATCACCACGGCTTCTCTCTTTCCTATACTCTGTATCTCTTCCTAACAACAAATTCGAAATTATCACTTGGCTATAAAATACCTATAATAAATCATATTTATGGAAACTAATTACCTATGCGACACTAAACTGATGTAAGGTGCGTGCGTAACTATCAAATCCCTAGAAGGACAACCAAATTAAATTCTCGAGCTCATTTCTTCAACTGAACTATATTTTAGAAATGGTATGTTGGAAATTGGCTTAGGTATGAATAATTTTATGCAATTTATAACATATCTATTATTTATATTCTCTACAATAAACTTTAGGGGGGGGGAATTCAAAGTTTCGGAATTCAATTCATTGAAAACTATAGTTCAATGTTTTATAGAATCTTCATAGGTCTAGTACTACGATTTAATCCTATTAATAATTAGAGAAATTTAACTGTTTCTTCTATTTATTAACTTTTATTTTTTCTTATAATATCATTATTTGTATTAGTTATTGGCATTCTTGTTATTGCTTACGCTTACTTTACTCTTTTATAAATTCTACCATGTGCCTAATAACTACAACCATTATTTGAAGTGCTTTTTTTCAATCTCTAATCTACAATTTTTATCTCAATCAAAGTGCTCAATACCTAATAAAAAAAGAAATTATTAGATTAATTTTATTAAATACTAATTCGAAAAGAGGACAACCAAGGCCGGCGCTAGCAGCTTCGCCGCCCTGGGCAAAGAGGTAAAATGCCGCCCCTTTATAATAAAAATTAAAAGAGATAACCTAAACCCTTTCCACGATTAATGGTAAAATAAAACGAGTAAAAAAATTGCAATCATCAGCAATATTGAATTTTTGATTAGCAAAAAAATACTAATTTATTTATTTATGTTTTTGGCACTAAACTAAAATTAGGGTTACGCAGAAAAAAAGGAAAGAGTCATTTCTGGTGCATAATTATAAAATACAGAACAGATATTTAAAAAAAAGTAAAACAAATTATAGAACCACTAAATATTAAAACTTTATTACATATTAAAAATACATTTAATCCGAGAGTTGAAATTAAAAGTGCTTTTTTCTCACTTTTAATTCTAAAAATTGTTTTATAACTTCTTTAACATTAATTTTTTCAGCCAGATCATGTTCGACGGCTATTGTTGTTAAGCCGTTAAGTCGATTCTCGGTAGTTGTGGAGTGTAAAAAATGTTTAATTAATTTTAATTTGAAAAAACTCCTTTCTCCACTTGCCACACTTATTGCGAGAGTCAGCAATATTCTTAAAACTATACCAAGATTGGGAGCAAAATCCAGGTTCGATATGAATCTTAAAATCTCAACTGGACTTTCTTTTTTGTTTAGCAAAGCCAAAACAGCTACTATCTCGTCTGCCAAGTCAAGTGCGTTTATATTGGATGAATTCCCATCAGTCAACACTGTTTCTAAATCTTTACAATACTTTATAATGTCGTTTTGAGGAATATCTTTTAAATCAGAAATATTGTATAAAAATTGGAAATAGTTGCTGTGGGTACTGATCAAATCGAAAATGAATTCAAGTGCATTGATAGTTTTATCTAATGTAAAAAAGTAAAATTCTGCCTTATATTTCAAAGCAGGATCTTCCATTGGATTATCTTTTGCCTCATAGTCGAAATTAACATTCCTTCTTCGAACTCAGTGACGTGGCTGGGTGAGCTCAAAACTGGCTGGTATGTCAATTTCGTCTGCGAGTTCACGAGCATCGCAAAGCATTTTATTGATGGCTCTGTCCGATCTAAGATCATTGAAAAAATCTTTACAATTTTTCAAGAGCTCCATAGCAGATGGTAAATCATAATCTTTTGTCTGCAAGAGCTTACTTATGGGATTGATACAATTTAAGATTTTGTACCAAATTACAATGCAGCATAAGAATTTAAATTGTTTAACCCTTCTTTGCATAATGGTGGAAATTTCCATCATAACCTATAATGCCCAAAAATTATATAAAAGAACAAGTTCACTTTAAGTTGATCGTGTTTGAATACCTTTTTAATGTCCATTGCATAAAAAGAAACATAGCTATCAAAAATAAACAAGTGTCATTATCAGTAAAACGAGCTTAAAGTTGTCTCATTCCGCTGTTTGTTGTAGTTGCAATAAACGTATGATTTCGTTTATAATTTTGTTTTATTATATTAGAGTTTCTATTGCTAAAAAATTGAAAATGAGTGGAAGAAAGGTTTGTAACACGTGTTTCTGTTATTTTCCTCTTTTATTTCTATTTAGTACTAAGCTAATGATCTAACTTTGGATGATGATGGAAATTTTTAGCATATTGTTTTTTTGCTAAATTTATACTATAAATATATACTAAGATTTTTTAAACCATTTTTCCTTTAATTTTGAACATGAATTATATCAACTTGATTTATTTCACCAATAAAGAAAAAATCATGCAAAGAAGGGTTAACATAACGTAATAGTCCAGAAGCCTCAACTCTTATAGAGTTGTCAACCTCCAAGTTATTACAAACAGCAATTAAAGCATCGTATATCCCTCCTAATTGATACTTTAGTGGTTTTAATGCATCTATTCGGCTTTCCCAACGAGTATCACTTAGAGGTTTCAAAGTAAGTCCGGAAACATATTTTAATAATATGCTCCATCGAAAAGTTGATGAGGAAAAAAACAGATATATTCTTTGGACTATATTAAAAAAAATTGGCTTCTTCAAAGAATGCTTTTGCCACATCATTAACTACCAAGTTTAATGAGTGGCTGCTACATGGAAGGTAAAATGCTCTTGGATTTAACGCATTTATTCTAGACTATACTCCCGATTAACTGCATCTCATGTTGGCCCCATTATCGTAAGCCTGTCCCCTCATATCCAACAAATTCAATCCCAATGTTTCAAGTCTTTTAAGTATTAGAGCTGAAAGTTCATATCCAGTCGATCTTTCAACCGGAAGAAAGCCTAAAAAGCTTTCATTAATTTTAATGGAAATCTCCTCGGGATTGGACTTGTCAATGCATACATACCTTACTAAAACTATCATTTGCTCGATTGTGCTGATATCAGGAGTGCAATCTAGAATTATTGAATAATATTTAGCTTTTTTAATATCAGTAATAATATGAGATGTTATATTTTCAGCTAAAAAAATAATCAATTCATTTTGAATTTCTTTTCCGAGATAGCGCACTTTAGCTTCTTTTTTAAGCACTCTGCGGATATGCTCTTCCATTACTGGATCAAATTGAGCAAGTAATTAAATAATTTGTAAAAAATTACCGTTACCGAAACTTTTGCTGTATGTTTAAAAAACACCTTGTATATATACAGGGTGTTAGGGGTTTGATTCCAAATATCTTAATACCTAAAAATATGATTCACTTTAAACAAAAAAGTTTAGTATATCATGGGTCAAAATTCAATTTTTTTAGAAAGAGAAAATGTTTAAAAGTTTGAGAAATTTAATTTTAGGGCCAATTTGCCGCCCCCTAAGGTTGCCGCCCCGGGCAGGGGCCCGGCTTGCCCACCTCTAGCGCCGGCCCTGGGAAAACGCTCTGTGGCTACAGACCTCAACTTGTAGTTTTTACCTCTATTTTTATTATTATTTTTGTAGTACAACGCTCGAAACCCTTTTTCGGACCTTGAGTGAGATCTTTTCTCTTGCAAACAGTCTTATAAAACTAAATTTACTCAAGAGTCAAATTAAACTTTGCAAAATATTCAAGTTAGTTATTTTTTTTCGCTAATTTTGTTTATTTCCTCGTAATATCATCTAATGTTGTACTAAAAAGAAAGATGTTTCATGATCGTATAAGTAATTTATCTACCGATAAGCATTTGGACATCCATGTAAGTGATGATATCTAAGGTCCTGATCTACATTACATCTTCTGTACTTAATATTGTTGAAAATCGAATTGGAATTAATCGCAAGCAAAATGTCTCGAAATTCTGAGCTCTCTGACTTCAAGAAAAGCGTAACTGTCGAATCTCATAGAGATGACCGATGCTTAAGGGACATATCTTGTGAGTTAAGTATTTCAAAATCTACAGTGGCTTTTATGATTAAGAAATGAAAGGTGAATGGGCTTCGATCTGACAGGTTCACTAAATAAAGAGATGGAAAGCGACAAGCTCTGGAAATTCAGAAAAACTACGCCAAATAGATGGTCCACATATTCCAGGAGCTCTAACAACTATTAGGGTCTGTTGTTTCGAAAATAAGTTTCCACAAGGAAGAACATTTGCTTGATTTCATGGTCGTGCTTTTGCCCATAAATCTTTGATTACAACCACTGTGCTAGATTGAGGTGAAGTAAAACATGTAAAGAAATCGGACTATATATGAGTGAAAATAGGTTCTCTGCAGTGATGAATACAGATTCAAGCTCTACCAATCGGATGACAGACTCTAGATTTGGTGTATTCCTGGAGAACGCCTTATGCCAGAATGCATTGTGCTACTGCAAAATTTGACGGAGTGGGAATCATAGCTTGGAGTGTTTTTCGTGGAATAATCTGGGATCAATGATCTCAATTCATGCTAGGCTCAACCACAACTCATATTCCATTATTCTAAACAACAATACGTTTCCTACAATGTGGCACTTTAAAGAGTTCTATCATTGATACTTCCATGGTGAAAACGCCACTTATCATGTTGCAATGTCCAACATATGCTGACAATGGGAGAGAATTGATTGGACTGGTCTGGCCAGAATCCAAGACTTGAATCTTAAACAATATCTCTTAGACGAGTTGGATCACGTATTAAGGTGTCTAGAATACAGAAACAGTCCAAAAGTGATTAAAAAAAATGAAAAAAAACTTACTTGTTTTCTCTAAACCGAGTCGAAGAAAACACTGTCCATTATCCGAACACCTGTGTAAAGCATGTCTCGGAGGGTTAAAGATGTAGTTGTCTCACCTGAAGAATCTGCTAAAAATAAACGTTTTGCTTTTGCTCATCTTAAAAAAATCGTCTCTTATTATATAGAATAGTTATAATTAAGGAAACTGCATACAAATCCCTTTAAACTGTAGATCCTTGGCAAAAAAATGGAAGTTGAGCTATAAACCAAAGCTATTCAGATCCATATAAACTCGTTCTGTCAATCATATTTTTATAAAATTTGTTACATAGGTTATATGGACCACAGGAAAAAGATTTCTGCCATAAAAATAGTTCAAAATTTTTACCACTAAAGAGTGTTTGGTTCCTAAAGGAGAACAAAAAGTGTTCAGAATCATTAAAATGTATTTAAACACAAAGTGTGCCCCATTGACATCAATTATACATTGAAAAAGCTTTAAAGTGTGTTCTTGTAGTTTTTTTTTTTAATAAATAGCTGGAAGAAACTCGGGGGATTTGAGTAACATGGCGTATAATCTTTTGGCTTTCATCCCATGTAAAGTTCTATTTTTCTCCTTTCTAATTATGTTTCTTTAGAAATCTTCACAATCTGAAATTACATGAATTTAAGTCGAGTGTATGAGGAAGCCAGGCATTCGGAAAAGCTATTATTATTACATGATTTTAACTGAGGTTATCATGATGCTGTTCTTTGATTTGATACTCACTTTGAGAAATTGCCCCATTTTGCATAAAAACAAACGTTGCGGTTTTTGTGAAGGTGTGGAATGACTTTGATCGAAGCGATTCCTGTACCATGCATGCATGACAGGGCATGTTTTAGAGTTTTGTTGAAGGCGGACTTAAAAATGAATACGATCCAAAAATAAAATCAGTTATAAATCCACTCCCTACTTTCACTAATCAAAATGCAATTATCACTGGTGCAAAACACTAGCGAGTAAAATTTCATATATGAGGCAATTTTGATTATTCACAGTTCTATCTAATAAAAAATTGCACTTCTATAAAAAGTTCAGGGCCACGCATCATCAACAGTTATTGCCACTTAGAATCCACATGCAAAAGGAGAGCATGTTTGGTGACCTTTAAGTTATGGCATTTAGACTACATAACATTGTGGACCCTACACCGACACCATTTTAAACTATTTCAAAAAGTTTTTTCTTCTGTGAATCAAAGTATAGATGACTCATATAACACCAATCAAGCCCTTGATAGTGAATATAAGGAATTACAAGCTGTTTTAATCACATATCAGCTGCGAACTCTACAGTTTCATTCGAAGCCGCATTTCACTCTCTTTTTGGCATCACACACAATTCTCTAATTTCTTCAAATTTCAGAATCATGTTCTTGAAACCATTTCCAACAAAACTCATTTCACAGGACCTTTAAACTAGGGTCAGCATTAAGAATTTGGGATTTACCGGTGGACCCATAAGACATTTTAGGGTGATTAACAATGCTAATTTTTATGATTTGTATATACCTAATAAAATACATGTTCAACACCATTGGTCATTGAAGGTGATCGCGAGACATAAAAAATTAAAAGTAGCTCGAAAACCAGAAACGTCTGCCTACCCCTACTTGTGTGTGATAAGTGTTGATATTCAGATAGTGCATCTATTGCTGCTTTTCTGATAAAACAGTTTTACCACATTAAAGATCGATCTTTCTGTTATAAGCCATTATTAAGATTGACAAAGGCACGGACAATAATCCTTCGATTATGATTATGAGTCTTTTTATAGGTATGACTTATTCGAATAATTAATTTTTGAAAATTACCTTCTAGTAGTCAAAATTTGAACTATTTATTTTACTTTTTTTATTGAAGAAATAGTTTCCTTATAATCCCTATAGCGAATATATTAAGTTCCATCGAAATCTATACGTAGAACGAGTTATTCAGGGCTTTAAATGGGGTTACTTTAATTATAACTATCCCATATTTTTATTTCTTTCTTCGTTTGTTATCTATATACATATAGTACATTATTAATCTATAATTTCTTCTAGTAATCTATAGATTTGTTGTTGTACTTGGAAATTATTACATTTTTTTAAAACAATTTTTTTTATAAAAATAAAGTAATATTTGTATAATGATTAATTTGAATATTACTGTAATTATTAATTATAGTAATTTCATTATATTACTTTTAAAAATTAATAGTAATATTTAAAAAAAGTAATATTTATAAAAATAAAATATTATTTTATTAATTAATTCAGTAATTTTTTCGCTAAGTCCAAAAAGTACGCAGTATTTCCATCTCACATAAAATTGATAATGTTATAGATTCTCTCTCTCCCCCCCCGTGATATATAAATATATTAATTTTCAGTGTGGAAGTAATTAAGAATATAATCCCTTTCTTAATTTTTTTTAAAAATCAGACTGAAATAAAATAAACGAAAAAGGAAGAGTTTTTCCAATTTTTTGGAACTTTGTTTTTGTGTTAAGATAATAATACAACAGATGGGTTTTCACATTAAAATTGAATTTTCTCAATTAAAATGCTAAGCAATAAATCATTAACATATTTATCTAACAATTATTTGTTTTTAATTTATCAAGTTTAGACAACAACATGGAATTTTTTTTATGCAAAATATTACATCAGTTTAAAAAAGTCTTAGTTTTCTATACAATTTTTTTTTAAATGTATCTGCAAATAAATAAACACTACACTACTGGCCATTAAAATTGCTACACCAGGAAGAAATGCAGATAACAAAATGATATTTATTGGACAAATATATTATACTAGAAATAACAAGTGATTAAATTTTCAAAACATTTGGCTGGATAGATCCTGAGAAATCAGTACCCATAACAACCACCTCTGGGAGTAATAACAGCAGTTATACGTCTGGGCATTGAGTCAAACAGAGATTGGATTGCATGTACAGCTACAGATGCCCATGCAGCTTCAACACGATGCCACAGTTCATCAACCGTAGTGACTGGCGTTTGGTGACGAGCCAGTCGCTCGGCAACCACTGACCAGACGTTTTCTATTGGTGAAAGATCTGGAGAACGTGCTGGCCAGGGCAACAGCCGAATATGTTCCGTATCAAGGAAGGTCCGTACAATACCGGCAACATGCGGTCGGGCATTATCCTGCTGACACGTAGGGTTTCGCAGGGCTAGAATAAAGGATAGAGCCACGGGTCGTAACACACCAGAAATGTAACGTGCACTGTTCAAAGCACCGTCAATGTGAACAAGAGGTAACCGAGACGTGTATCCAATGGCACCCCATACCATCACGCCAGGTGATGGGCCAGTATGACGATGACGAATGCACGCTGCCAGTGTGCGTTCACCACGATGCCACCAAACATGGATGCGACCATCATGATGCTGTACACAGAACCTGGATTCATCTGAAAAGATGACGTCTCGCCATTCGTACACCCAGGTTCGTCGTTGATCACACCTTTGAAGGGGCTCTTGTCTATGACGCAGCGTCAAGGGAAGCTGCAGCCATGGTCTCCGAGCTGAGAGTCCATGCTGCTGCAAACGTCGTCGAACTGTTCGTGCAGACACTCGTTGTCTTCCAAACGACCCCGTTTCTTGACTCATGGCTCGTGACATGGTTGCACGATCCATTACGGCCATGCGGATAATATGCCTGTCTTCTCGGCTGCTAGAGATAGGTGGCCGTTGAGATCCCGCATGGCGTTCCGTATTACCGTCCTGAACCCATCGATTCCATATTCTGCTAACAGTCATTGGATCTCGACCGACGCGAGCAGCAATACTGCGATAAGATAAACCGCATTCCCGGTACGCTACAATTCGACCTTTATCAAAGTCAGAAACGTGCTGGTTCGCATTTCTCCTTCTTACACGAGGCATCACAACAACTTTTCACCAGGCAGCAACGTTCAAATGCAGTTTGTGTATGAGGAACCGGCTGAACAATTTCCTCATTTAAACACAATGTAGGTGTCGCTACTGGCGCCTGCTTTGCCTGAATGCGCTGAAAAGCTAATCATTTACATATCACAGCACCTTCTTCCTTTAGTATACATTTCACGTCTGTAGCATGTCGCCTTCTTGGTGTAGCAATTTTAATGGCCAGTAGTGTATATAGATTGATGCAGAAATCCCATTTAGTTACCTTACAGTTCTTTAAAGTGCTGTTCCGTGAAATTAATTTGCAACAAATGTTAAATTTATGTGTGTATATTATATTTTAACGATCTAAAAATGAAATTTGACATTTTCATAGAAAAATAAAAACTATAAAAGTAGAAATCTCATTGAACAGTCTTCTTATACGGTATATAAATAATACGATTGTACCAAAGTCGTCATACATGCATTACATATAAACAGAGGCTCTATCATGCCTCGTGTCAATGATCAAATAGCTAAACATATATTCAGGTCTAAAAACGAACCAAAGCAGAACAAGGTGATTGTGTTTGGAGATGTGAAATTCTCGAGAAATTTGAAACACGAGAATTTACTCGGGAATTTTGGAAATAAATCGAGAATTTTGAGGAAATAAACTCAACCTAACACATTTTGCTTTGATTATATGATGTGATCTGCATGTAATGAGAAAAACTGTCTGTTCTTCATCTAGTAAGAAAGTGCTGAGAAAAATAAACTAGTAAAGATAATAAAAATTATGATTTAGTATTTATTCAAAAATACCAAGAATTGTTTTTCAGGACTGATAGAATATAGATTGACATTCATTATTCTTTCATTATAAATGCGTACTTATAAAAGAAACAAGAAACGTTATTTTCTGGAACATTATATTTTAAGTTCTAAACTCTGTTCTTTCATAAGAATAAAATTGATTTCTTTTCTTGGAATGTAATTTTCTTTAATTTATGACGTGTACTATTTACCTCAAAACAAACTATATTGGAATCTATTACTATTGCACCAAGATGCTTACGTGTACTGATCTCTGCGGCTCTTTCATGGGAACAGCAGGATGGGAGTCTTCATAATTTAAATGCAAGGACAAAACAGAAAATCCCTTAATACTTGACCTGTCACTTTAGAAGTATCACTTCCCTTGGAAGACATTAAGATCACAACCTATTTAACAGGGCCCATCTATCTTCAGTGAACACGATGGATCTTCGGTTAACCGGGATTCGAACCCACTTTCTTGCTGTAATGGAACGACTCCCTAACTAATAATGTCACCGCTGCCCGCAGGAAAAACACAATGGAAGCTCGTTTTTACATACCCATAATTTTTGAACACTAGCTGTTTTACGAACTAGTGTCTGGTACCGAACATGGTCCTGTAGACGCTATGGGGTAATTTTTAATTCATTCCCATTTACGAATGAAAGTTTTGAAAAATATTTTTTGCAAACTCATTTTTACATTTATTTTAAACATGTTTTTTTTTTCAACATATTTTTATAATTTCAGGGTGTGAAACTGAAACCGACATTTTAACTGGAGTATCTTAAATCCTTCTTATTGTGGATAACTAATTGTACTATTGTTATTCAAATGCCTTTTTTTCAAGACCCTGTGGTGTTCTTTTCCTGCAATTCAACTATTAAGGCCCATACATCAAAGTATAATCAGTAGCCATAAGCTCAAATATCATGTCAAACGTAAGAAGGATCATGGTTTGGTATCACTTAAAGAAATTGAGACTTATCAAGCTCAATGCTTTGTCAATCTTGAGTGAAATTGTGTTAATCATTCATGAATTTTGGTTTAAAAAAATCCACTGCCTCCCGAAATTTCATCTTAAGACATTTTTTAGTGTAGATTCAGACGTAAGAAGTCTAACTTAAGTGTCAGAAGATTATCTGATTGAGAACATAACGAATAAGAATAAGAAAGAACTTTCACATATATCAAACAAATAAAAAATGACGTGGTTCTGCTACCATGCTTTAGCGAATCATTTCATTCGTTGAATGCTTTAACGAATTATTTTATTGGAAGTTATAAATATTCAAAATATATATTAGCAGAAACTCTTACAATTATTAGCAAGCATTATCATTTTTTATTTTTTCTGTTATCCCAATGTCAAGAAATGTATATTATAAACAATGAAAATTCCTACATAGTATTTGTTCAAAATTGAGCAAAATATAATTTTTTGTTTAACAAAGCAACATGTAACATCTCATATATCACTTAACATTTTTCGCATCGGATTTCATGGAGTTCATCCTTTTGACTAAGTTTGATTATTCAAACTAGAGCATTTTGTACCCTTAGAAACTTAAATTCAAGTTCGCTTTTATTTTATTTTTATCAAAATTTCAATTTTATTATATTTTTTTATATTAATAACTATTGTAGTATATCCAGGCAAAGCTCCTCGAAGCTTGAGAAGAATTAATAGCAAAAAAAAAAAAAAAAAAAAAAAAAAAAAAAAAAAAAAAAAAAAAAAATTGAGGTTGGTGTAAGACGACAAGGCAAAAGGGGAAAGAAGAGTTAGAGGACTGTCCATAAATGAAAATCTTCTCACCTTTATATTTCCTCCTTTTCACCTTCAATGATGTTTTCTCAGAGAAAAAGCAATTGAATAGGGGCTTATGTAAACTTCTTCTGGAACACCATTGGTATTCTAGGAATCTATCCAGTAGTGCTATCATAATAAGATAACAGATAATAAGATCATAATAAGATGAAGATAACAGATAACAGGAGAAATATCTTTCGTGGTTTGTTAGAGGAAACATGGATCTCTTTTTAGTTCAAGGGTTAAAACTTTTGAGGATTCGCATTAAGTGTAAATCTGCTCTGGCTTCATCTGAGCATATTTTAAATTGCATAAATCTCAAATTCGAAGAAGTGTTTTCCAAATCTCTTGATTTATTTTTCTAAAATAAAATCTATTTTATTTTTCCCCGAAGTTTGTAGACTTACGGAGTTGGTTTGATTTTATCATACCAACTGTGTATCAAAAGAGCAACATATTTTTTTTTTTAATAAAAATTTCACATAGTTTTAAAAATTGTGTTCTTTTAATCAATTATGTTCTCTTAAAACTATTTTCTTTTAATCATAGATATAACACCTTTTATGTTTGTTAAAATATTTCTATCATGTGAATTATCCAAGAACTTGACGTACGCACAGGTCGGAAATGAAACCATATAGAATATTTTAATAATAATGGCAACGGTGTGATGACAACAAAAGAAGTAATATCGAAAATCTTTCATAAAAATAAGCTGAAAAATATCTCTCGGAGAAAAAATATTAATCTCAACGAAAATTGACTTGCATTATTATATGTGAAATTCTAGAAAGATTTAGAAACTTAAGATTTGGAGAAATATAGTTATTTTGAAGAAGATATGTCTTTCATGGAGGTTCTTTAGTTTCACCATTGTTTCTAAATAAACGTAAATACAAAGACGGGGTGGGGGGAACCCAGAAAATCATTATATGATTAAATGTACGAAAGTGTATACAAGTAAGTGAATGCTTAGATTTGGTTCTTCGTGTTTCAGTTCTAATTACAATGATAAAAATAGTTTGGGTATTTTGACTATAAATTAAATATTGCTAACAATTTTTTTTAAAGAAAAATGGAATGCTTTTTTTTAAAAAAAATGTTTGATAATTACTTTTTATGTTTGCAGAAATTCATAAATTAATGTTTTATTTGAGCAAATAAAAGTTTATTAATGAAATGCAGTTAATAAACGCACACTAAATAAGAATGAAATTATTTGCACATTGTGAAGCTTTAAATTAATTTTAATGTAGCATGTTTCTGAGAAAAATAGCAAAATTAAAAGCATAATTTATCATTAATACAATATCATTAATAAATAGCAAAACTAAAAGTATCTAGTGATAAAATGAAAATTATGATGTTAAAAATTGTTTCTATGATGCTCTGAATTTTTATGTGCAGTATAATTTATAGATTATAATTATAATCTACACCAATTTTAAGAGTATTTATCTTGAAATTTCTTATAAATTTTAAAAATAAGTTTGTGAAAATTTTACCCATACTTTAAATCTTTGCTAGAAAATTGTTTCATTTTAAAAAAGTTTCTAAGAACATTTAAAAAAATGCTGCGCATACTGGCTAAATTTTACATAAATTAAAACACGTATGTTTACTTCTAAAAAACTTTTTGAATTTGTTGTTAAAATCTTTTCATCATTGTTTCTATTTCGAGAAATCCGAATGAAATGTATTTGGTTTGATTTCCATATTTCATATTCAAAAGTTAAACAAGTTGCTGCATCTCTCAATAGGCGATCTTACTTACCTCTGTAGTTATTTTATGGATTGATAGATGGCGTCACTATGATTTAATTTCGGATGAATAACATTCTATATATATGTTACCGTGAAAGTCCGAAATCTGGAGAATGTCGACATTCGCTGGTGAATGTCAACATTCACGTAGTCGCTTGGTGTATGTCCGAAATATTTGCTAGATATCCTCATTTCTCACTTACACCGGCAAATGTCGACATCCACAATGCACTAATGGTGAATCTTGAATATGCGTTTCATCTCTCCGTATCCGGAGAGGAGAAATGCAGATTTGCATTTTCTTATCTCAATATTTCAGGCGTGAAAAACGTCACATGTGTGACGTAACTTATCGCCTCTCTTAGAAAGGAGGAGTGACCAATCACAGTGAGTAGAGGAAGTGTAGAGGATTTTTAACCCGTGGGACAAACCTGACTACAAACAAATTAAAAACAAATTAAATGCTCTAGGCCGCACCTCTTTGTTGTCGTTGCCTTCTGTTATCTCCTTTTCGAGCTCTTTAATCATCTTTTCAAATTCCACCAAAGCTTGTCTGTGATTGTCGACATATACCGGCGATGGTCCGAAAGTGCAAGAAATGTAATCAATTGTACGGTCTTTCACCAACGTTTTTGGTATGTGTTGACATTCACCGGTGAATGTCGACATTCTCTGATTTCGGTCTTTCACGGTAACATATACAGTAAGACACCGCTTAACGCTGTTTCGGTTTAGCGCTCTTTTATTTCAACCCGGGGATTCCACGAAATCGCTCGCAGCATACGGGGATTCCACGAAATATTATGCAGCGATAGGTTTCAAATACATATCCGGAAGAGTGTACTTGTGTTTCTTGTTTCGTGTGGTATTGTACAGACATATTTTTATTATTGGAAACATTTGTTGATATTATTGTAAGTAGGTATTAATTTACATATTTAATACTATATTACAGTGTCAAATATTTTGATCTTTAGTTTTTACTATGGGTGATAATGAAAAAGAAAAGAAAGCAACCAGAAAAAGCATTTCACTCAAAACTAAAATGGAAGTGATTAGAAGATTAGATTCTGGTGAACGTCAAACTCTAATTAGTGCTTCATTGAATTTGCCAACTTCAACAATAAGGACCACCATGAAGAATAAAGAAAAAATACTGTCATCGGCAACTACAACTACGTCAAGCTCTGCAACTAGAATTACCCGTTCTAGAAATAATATCATAGAGGAAATGGAAAAACGACTGTCTATATGGATTGACGACGAAATTGACCGCAATATGCCATTAAGCCAATCTATCATAATGGAAAAAGCTAGAAGAATTTTTAATTATATTCAGGCTGAGACAATTGACACAAGTGAAACTATCGTTGCTAGTCGAGGATGATTTAATAGATTTAAACATCGAAATAACCTTCACAACATAAAGATTACAGGAGAAGCAGCAAGTGGTGATACAAAAGCGGCGGCTGAATTTCCAGCGATATTAAAAAAAAATAATTGAAGAAGGAAACTATCCTCCAGAATTGGTTTTTAATGTTGATGAAACAGGCATGTTTTGGAAAAGAATGCCGAAACGAATATTTCTATCCCGTGAAGAGAAATGGGCACCAGGATTTAAAATTGCAAAAGATCGCTTAACCCTTCTACTAGGTGGTAACGCATGCGGAGATTTTAAATTAAAACCATTACTAATTTACCATTCAAAAAACCCTAGAGCGATGAAAGGCATAAGTAAATCAACTTTACCTGTAATTTGGGAGTCTAATAAAAAATCATGGATAACCGCGAAAATTTTCCAGGATTGGTTCACTGAACATTGCTCAAAGCTCCAAGCCACCCAACAAATTTATCAGACTTAACAACATGTATTCCAGTCGAAGTGGTTTTTTTCCCGCCAACCACAACTGCCTTAATTCAACCAATGGACCAAAGCGTTATATCAAATTTTAAGGCTTATTACTTGCGGCGAACCTTTAAGCAAATGTTTGAAAAAACAGACGGAGAAGAGAACCAGTCCATAAGAGAATTTTTAAAAAACTACAACATCGTGGATGCTGTAGAAAACATAGGCCTTTCTTGGAATGAGGTAACAGAAAGATCTTTGAAAGGAGTATGGAAGAATATTTGGCCGGATTTAAGTAAGAGCTATGACGTTGGACACTGTCAATGTGGATGAAATAGTGGAAGAGATAGTGAAATTAACGAAACAAACCGGTTTTGAAGGGGTAAATGTGGAAGATGTCGAAGAAATAATTCAAGAAGCAGCGGCTTGTCTTTCTAATGATGAGCTCAAGGAATTAACTGAACAAGAAGAAAACAAAAATGTTGACAGCAGTGATTCAGAAGAAGAGCAAAAAGAACTTTCGATGGCGTTTGTAAAAAGGAGTTTGTCTACCATAACTGAAATAATGGATCAATTCATTGAAAATGATTCGAATTTGGACAGGAGCTCAAAAGTAAGGCGTGGTGTTAGAGATGCTCTATCCGTTTATGAAGAACTTTTAAGAGAACAACGCAAAAGAAAAAGGCAAACAACATTAGATGCTTTTGTCACAAAAAGGCAGAACACTGAAAACGCAGAAGGTTAACTAAATATGACTGACTTTAAATTTTATTTGATTTTTTTAAGAATATTCGTTTTGTTATTTATATTTTGTTTTTATTTTTGCAAGAAATAATAAAGTGGTATTAATTTGGGCTTTAAGAAATAAATGTTTGGTTTTATTTTTATTAAAAAAACATGCTTTTTAAATTTAATACCTAGCCAATTTCCTTGTCTTCTTCCCCTAACCCCAATATTTACATGTAAAGATAGCCCCGTTTAGCGCTGTTTCGCATTACGCTCTACTTTGATGGAACGTATCCCCCGCGTTAAGCGGGGTCTTACTGTACTACCAATATTCGTTACTTCAACCACATAACTTACTTCGTCTTGTATCGAGGTAATGTTGCTAACATTCTGTTTTTTCAGTTTCTATAAGTATATTTTTTTCCGAGCAATTCTGGGAGTGTATAATTTTACAATAGTAATCTCATTTCTACTCTAATGAACAAATTAGTGGCTGGCTCTTAGCATATTGTATATTTAAATTTTATTTTATTACCTATAATATAAATTACTTATCAATTTTTATAATTGTTTAAAACTTTAAATTTTTAAAAATTATGTTTAAAGTAATTAAATAAATATAATGTAAATTTTAATGGCCCCATTTATTTACTCATAAAGAAGAATTTTAGGGACGCTACCCAAGTTACATTTTTATAACGCGGAAAATTTCTGATTTTGTTCAGTTATCTTTTGAATATAAAGGGAAATTTGGATACAGAGATAGGAGTTTTGGAATTACAAATATTAATTTTAGGTAATAAAAATTAC
>JAPDSC010067790.1:81869-105084 GCA_026290005.1 Latrodectus geometricus
GTTTAGAAGTAAACAGCCCAACGAAATGTGAGTAATGAAATCTAAGCACAAAATAGTAACAATTTAACGGAAAATGATTTGAATATTGACTGTTAACGTTTAAAATTTTGACTAATTCTGAAAGTAAAAACTATTATTTTCTTCTTCTTTATCAGCCAATTGCGTGGCTTGTTCAACAAACTGGAATTAAGCAGGGCGTACCTAGGATCAACAATGAGAACAAAACAGCCTAAAATGACTTACCATCTTTAAGTCTGGAAAGAGAGAAATCTGAAATAATCGACTTTGACGGAATCATGAAGTGATAAATTTGCTTTGTGAAAAATAAGAAAAAATTATGAATAGTATATATATATATATATATATATATATATATATATATATATATATTATTTTAAAATAGATAGAAAAGTCTGGTTTCTCATATGCTTGTTGTAGTTAAACTATCGCATAAATTTTTTGAAATACTTTATGGTTATTCAAATGCAATTGGCACCACGTTTGTGAAAATCATTTTGGAACAAATGCCGATCAATTGACAATTTTTGAATATTTTTAAAGAAAAAAACATGTTGCCAAGATGATGTAATGTTGCGAAGATGTCGTAAATGCAATGTAATGATGTCTTAATAAAAATATACGCATCTAAATAATAAACTTAATTTTGATAAATTAAATGTATGAATTAATAAATCAAAAGCTTATTATTTGATTAATTTAATTTATAATTAATTTATTAAATTAAGTTTATTATTTAATAAATATAAAAAGCGTAAATTGTATGTTTAAAATATTAAGATTTTTTAAAAAAAATAGGAAAATATTAATTAAAATACGAAAATGGCTCAAAATGCTCTACATTTCTTCGTGATGACCTAAAATCTGAGGTTTTGTACATAATTCTTTTTTTTTTTTTTCACCATCTCTATGACGTCATTCGAACCAAGTTGTTAGATAAACAATGAAATCTAAAAATTTCACTAAATTCAAAAATCGACATGATTGATTATGCAGCAGCTGTGCTAACCTTTCTTTGCTGAAATTTGTGGCTACGTGGTCAGAGTTTCATAAGCTTTGACATAACTTTATATGTGACGGTTATGAAAACTACGCATCACTTCAATCTTATAAGCGATTCCCTACTTCCTACATATATTAAAATAAAATTAATAGGAAAATCATTATTTTTAAATTGATTAATTAAGCTATTAACTTGTTTTTTGATAAATTTTAGATTATTGCAAATATGATATATGCGTTTTAATTCATTAAGTACAACATTTCTGTAAATTTTTAAAGAGATGTAGGATTTCCAATAAATTAGTTTAAAAACCCTAAAATTAAATTGATTGGTTTTATCGAAAATATCTATAAAGGTAGTTGAATTTTCAATGTTTATAAAAAATATAAGAATTCACTATTATTGAAAGAAGTGTTGGTTTTAATTAGGGAAAGCTCTTTAGGATAAATTGACTTAGAAATATCACTAAAATCTGAATTATTGAAAATAATAAAATCATCAATATATCTAAAAGCAAAAGGATATTGTATAATAAAACCTTTTTCAAAATAATGTAAAAATAAATTAGCAAGTGTGCTTGAAAAATTTGAGTCTTGTGGATTACCGCTATTTTGTATAAAAATATTTTCACCTTTAAAAATAATATACAAAGTTTGATCAAATTGTTCCAGTAATTAAAATCAATACCCAAAAAATCCCTATAATCCTGATAATAAAAATATAGAACATCACTTAATTTGTCAATAGGAATACTTGCAAAAAGATCTTTGAAATCAAATGAATTAATTTTATATATAAAATTATTTGAGAGAGTCCAAAACCGGTCTATTATTATCAATTATCCAAGTATCTTTAGATTTAATAATTTGTTCCAGAGTTATTTTAAGAAATTTGGCAAAGATCAAACGTGGTTTATTCGTGTAAGAATTAGTGCCGCAAGTAATGAATCTGAATTTAATGGGAAACTTATGGAATTTAGGTATGACTGTCAAATAAGGAAATTGTAATTTATAATTATTTAAACTAAGAAGTTTATAAAAACTCAAAATTTTTTTATTTATGATGTTGGCTATAGAATTCAAAAGTTTGTAGGTGTTAGAATTTAAAGTCTCTTTATCAATTAAATCTAAATAAAACTTTTTTTTAAAAAAATGCATAATTATTAGAAACATTATCAACAGGAGTGATAATAAAGTTTTCTTTAAGAATTTTAATAGCAGGTTTCAAATGCCTGAATTTAATAAAAGGAAAGTTTAAATTATTATCAGAAATATAATTTTTAATTTCGTAATACAGTTTAGTCTTCCAAATTATAAAAAATTCAACTGGTGTATTATAATAATAATTTGAAAATTTAAAAATAAAGGAATCAATATTTTGTAGAATAATTTTAAATATTTTTGATTTGTTTAATTGAAAAATCGGTCTGTAATTAGTATCTTTGTTTAAAATTTCTTTAAGATTATGATCGTTGGCAATATTCAGGTCACCTGAAATGATGTGCCAGAAATCGGAGTTTATAAAAGGTTTGAATTCATCATTATAACATAAGCATTTGGAATTTTTTCGAGAAACTGCAATATTTTTACAAAATTGATTATAATTAAATATTTTACGTCCAAAAGGAATATCGTAGGAAAATGTAAGTTTAATGAAAATATCCTCCATAGGAAAAATACCATATAAATCATTAACAAAACTACTGAAATTAATATTATCAAAGTTACTATGTTGAAAATTAATAGGAAAATAATGAAATTTAATATTTTTCTTATATTTAATTTTATTATATCTTTATTTAAATAGATTACATTTATTTCAATTTTGATATAGTTGTACTTTCTTCTTATAGAGACACTCTTCGGGGAAATAACACAAATATTTTTAGACTTTTGTCTTTCCTGTTAGTCAGAAAAGGTTGTCTGTTTTGCATAGCTGACCATCTCCCTCCTGATGAAGACGTAGTCCATATGCTTTTTCCTTAATTGTATTATATTACATTGTTTTTCTTGATTTTTTCCTGATTTTGTCTTATTGATGTTAAATTGTATAGTTTCTTCTTTGTTTTATCTTTATCTATTAAATATATCTTATTTAATATATATATATATATATATATATATATATATATATATATATATATATATATATATATATATATATATAATTTTAAAATAGATAGAAAAGTCTGGTTCTCATATGCTTGTTGTAGTTAAACTATGGCATAAATTTGTTGAAATATTTTATGATTATTCAAATGCAATTGGCACCACGTTTGTGAAAATCATTTTGGAACACATGCCGATCAATTGACAATTTTTGAATATTTTTAAAGAAGAAAACATGCTGCCAAGATGATGTAATGCTGCGAAGATGTCGTGAATGTAATGTAATGAATTCTTAATATAAGTATATGCATCTAAATAATAAACTTAATTTTGATAAATTAAATTTATAAATTAATAAATAAAATGCTTATTATTTAATTAATTTAATTTATTATTAATTTATTAAATTAAGTTTATTATTTAATAAATATAAATAAAAAGCGTAAATTGTATGTTTAAAATATTAAGATTTAAAAAAAATAGGAAAATATTAATTAAAATACAAAAATGGCTCAAAATGCTCTGAATTTCTTCACGATGACGTGAAATCTGAGGTTGCCAAAATAGAATTTTGTACATAATTCTTTTTTTTTCTCCATCTCTATGACGTCATTAGACCCAAGTTGCTTGATAAACAATGAAATCCAAAAATATTCCTAAATTCAAATATTGGCATGATTGATTATGCAGCAGCTGTGCTAACCTTTTTTTGCTTAAATTTGTGGCTACACGGTCAGAGTTTCATAAGCTTTGACAAAACTTTATGTGACGGTTTAATTTTAATTATTTGCCAAAATGGTAAGCTTTATAATTTTTTTGAGAATTCGTATTTTTATATGAATAAAGTATATATTTTTTAAAATTATTATAACATTTTGAAATAAGTGTTAACGTTGCCTTTTCTTGAACTTAATAATAATATCATGAAGATTCTATAAAATTTAAAAAAAAGTTAAAATTAGTTTCAATGTAGTTTTCGGTTTTTCATTCTCTTAATATATTTCATAACTTATTTTGAATTTGTATGTTTAACGAAATCTTATTTATATGTATATAAATTTGCATGTTCTTAAGTTTAAATAGAATTTTGAAATAAATGATAATCTCAATAACTTGAAAAAAATTATAATGTTGAAACTTAAGAACATGATAATATATAAATTTGCCTGTATTTAAGTTTAAATAGAATTTTGTAATAAGTGATAATCTCAATAATTTAAGAACATGATAATATTGAAACTTAAGACCATGTTGATATATAAATTTGCCTGTTCTTAAGTTTAAATAGAATTTTGAAATGAGTGATTTTCTTGTCCTTCCTTGAATTAAGTTATAGTACAAGGAAGAGAATCTTGGAAACTATATAGTAAATTAAAACTAATGTAATTGCTTTTGTTTTTTCTTATTACTCGTGTTATTACTTATTTTGAATCAATATATTACATTGATTTTGCATTATTTTGGATCAGCACCACTTGTATTAACGCAAGCTCATTAATATAACTGCATTGGCTGTAATTAAGGGTATTAAAATATTTTCCAATTAAGTTAAACAAACTATTTTATTTTTAATTATTATGAATTGGTTTTTACCCTGTAATAAAAACCGTTTCTGTAAAGGTTTGCGAAGTGCATGTCTACCGCTACACGAACTACTTAACATATTACGGGCGTCATACGAGTATCCACTTGGTGGATGGATGCTGCTTATTTTGTAGCTTGCTGATATCTTGTACACTTGTATTAGTGACGTGGGTAGCATTCTGAACTTCATATTTGAATGATGTTGCTACATTTTTATAAAATTATTGTCATGTATTTAGGAATATTGTAAGGCATTTATAGTGTAGATTTCTTGTCAAACGAGCATGGAATGTTAATTTGAGAAATACATTTCAATTACAATTTCGAAGCGAGGAACATAAGGGAAATATTCAAAATAATTAATTACCATGCAATTAGAATCATATGTTAAGACATTTTTGTGAATTTCCAAATTGTTCCCAAAATACTTAACAAATATTGAAACCAAATCGCTTGGAGAATATTTCAAAGCTTTTTAGAACTGAACAATAGTCACAATATTTTGGTTTTGGGCTCAAAGGAAATACAGTAGAAGTCCATTAATCCGGCATCCAACAGTCCGGAATGCCCGATAGTCCGGCATCGCTCCGGAAAATTGTAACAATTTTGGTTTTTTCCAAAAGTGCGTCTTTAAAGCAAATAAAAGCACACCAGAGCTATTTGGAAGTTTTCGGAGTAGTTTGAGATCACCCGGAAGCGCTCGGTATTGTTCGGAAACAATTAACAATTGCCTGAAGATGAGGTAAAGGAGTGGCTTTTAATCGATGAGAATGAGCCAGTTGAATAAGAACTAACCGATGAGGACATTATCAACATTGTAGTAAACCCTCAGCCTACTCAAAATCTTTAAGAAAGTGCCTCAGATGCCGAAACCGAACAAAAGAAAAAAATCAGCTGGGCAGAAGCTGCAGAATCCCTAAATAAGTTTATCTCTTTTGCTGAGGCTAGTACTAGCTACAGTGCTTCAGAAATTATTGATTTCCATATCATTAGTAATAAATTTTATACTAAACGCCAAAAGTCAAGAAAACAAAAAGACATTCGTGACTTTTTTAAATCTAAGTGAAATATGTTTTACAGTACGTGTACATACATTATATGAAATGTAAAATAAACTTTGTTGTATGTATTTGCATACTGTATTTGTAGTTTAATTGTTAACATAATTGTTCTTATAATTTTCACCCGATAGACCGGAATTTTCGGAAGTCCGGCACCGAGCGAACGCGCCGGATTGTCGGACTACTGTAACAGCATGAAGCTTGAGCAACAGCACAGAGAATAAAAATTTAAAGAAGGAGGAAGAAAAGTGATGATAAGATTAGATAAATACCTAATGATGATTTTAAATGATATTGACAGGAAACAGATCGGGCGTATGAGTTCGATGGAACGTTGTAAGGTTACAAAGCATTTAGCATTTATATGGAAAAGTCAAAATACAGGTAAAAAATAAGCATTGACAAAATGAAATCATATGTAAATTTTAGTTAAGTTTTTCAATAAGGATTTCAAGAAAAATTCAATCCAGATATTATATAAATATAATATGTTATGGGAAATAAGTTTTTAGTGCAACTATGCTATAAATGCATTCATAATACACATTCACATACTTAGATTATAGAATTCAATTAGTTATATGTAAGTATTTTCATTTCATAAGCCTATGGTCTCCATCTGAAAACCTGTTTCTAACAGTTTGATTAAACTGATAAGCAAGTAGTTAGAATTGAAGAAAATATTTATAAAAAATTAAAAAAAAAAATTAAAAGAAGATTATATACTCGCATTAAATGAGGATATAAGAAACAAGATTTATGCTATTTTCCAAGAACTGTTGACAAAATGTCTGAGAAGAAATTGAAAATTGTTCTTGCGCAGGGTAAAAATCTAAAATCAAAACTACAAACTTCTGAAGCAAGAGGAGTATATCATAAAAGTGTTCCTAATGAACTGAATCTATTTATAAACTTCAAAATTACTTAATTATGACTTAAATTATAATTTTATATAATCTATAACTTGTGTAAGTTTTTTTTATTATATATGACCCAATTGGGCTTAATAATCCTTTAATATAAATAAAAAAAATCTTAATAAATTCTCTCGCTACCTATACCCAAAGTAAAGCTCATCTCGAGTCTAGATGATGGTCTACTGGCGCAAAACATCGCAAACGCTTCAGCCTACGGTATGAAATAAACGCGAAGGGCGAATTTCCTTTTTTTAAATGGAGTGGGTTATTTTCAATTATGTTACTTTACTGCTTCATTTTAAATAATACAAGGAAAATAGCGAGAGCTGTTATTAAGCTTTATAACTTGTTTTATAAATTCGTTTGAAGTTTATTTTACTTACTTAATTTTCCATCAGCTTTTATATATTAGAATTTTTATAATCATCATTTTTAATCAAATATATATGAAATAATCTTGAAGATTGAAAAATGGAACTATACTAAGTAATAAGAAAAACGTACGCCTATACATTCTTCATTCTAGCACACTTAACAAGCATATGTTCCTAAGGCCAAAAAAAATAAATAAATAAAAATAAAAAAAAATAGATAATTGAAAGAAACATTATTTTAGATAAAAACAACCATCAATTTTTAATCATGAAGGGTTTGCTAATTGGGCTTAATATTTAAAAAGTGCATTCTGAACTATTACAAACATCTGCGTCAGGTACGTAAGACAAACTCACAAATTTAAATCGAGTTTGCTAACGTTTAACTATCAACACTGTCATCTTTTTTTATTAGAGTGGGTAATCTAATTGTATATCATCCACATCTACACAGATTGTCACTTTAAAATATTTTATATTTTCTACCTTTTTTCACTTGATGCAGAAACTTATTTTTTGCAAATCAATTGTATAATTTTGCGGTAGCTTTATATTTTATACAAATATTCCATCAATTTCAAATAAGTAAGGCACACTTTAATTTTTATAAAAATAAAAATAAAAAACCAAAATAAAAATGTGTTTTTTGATATTTAAAGGAGTCAGTTCTAAACTTACTCTTTCAAATAACAAGAAGTGAGTTTTATCATAAATTAAGTGCTTAATTAAAATCCAACCAAATGCTAACATCTTCAATTAAAACTTGTAAAGCAAAAACTATAATATGTAAATTATTATATATTTCTATAGATAATATACTCACCAATAAATTATAAAAAGAAATAATTACTTTTAGAAAAAAGGAAAGTAAATTATTAAATCTGTTTATTAAATTTATATTATATATTTATAATATCTGAAGCTTCCTTAAATTTTATCTTAAATTTTAAAAAGCTTAATCGATTGTTTATGTAAAATTATACAGTCAACCAAACAATATAAATTATAAAGAAGAATAATATGAGCATAAAACATGTAATTTCTATATTAATAAAGAAATAAAATATACTTATACATACGAAAATGTTTTTTTATTTTTTATGCAAACCGATTCAAACATTATTTTATTTATAATAACAATAATAATAATAACCATAGCATCCGAAAAATTTTACTAGTTGCATTATTATCTTACGTTAACGTTAACTAATATGGTTTTCGTATAGTTTACATTTTTGCTTGAAAATGCTATTCAATGATAGATATTAATTAACTTCATTCATACACCTTATAGCTTTTATAATTTTATTTTCATCTGAAGAGATTTCGTCTAGGAAAAAAAATTAAGGTAGATTTCTCCAACAGATTATGTAAAATGATATACCATTATTTGTTTTAAAGGTAAATTCATTAGTTCTAATTAAAAATAGAATAAAATATCTGTAACCAGTAATTTGTAATCGGTATTTTAATTTAATAACCTGTAATCAGTACTTTTTTCCAAATATACGTTACTACCAGTAACAAAGTTAATGCGGCTCCGGATATGTTTCAAGTATATAAGAGCCGATAACTAAACGAGTATGTGATTGTCATAAAATAATTAGTGTGTAACAAGCACGTATTCACTGATTACCTTGTAACAAGCCTACACAGATTACTTTCTAACAAGTACGTATTCACTCTAAAAGAAACTATTCAAGTACTGAAGCGCCAATGATGGAGTGAGTACATGTTTTCTATAAAGAAACCAGTGTTGTTACGCTGATTACTTTGTAACAAGCTCGTACTCAATCTGAAAGTAACTTTCAAGTACAGAAGAGCCAATGACAGAGAGAATACAGAAACCCAAAGTAACAATATCATCGATACAGATGGATGAATAAGGAGATGAAGTAATATTTAAACAATCGTTTCCTATGGGAGAGGGGATGGATAGAAGCTAAATGACGGTTTAGCTAGAAAATAGAAGAGTGATTATTTGGAACTGGAAGATCGCTTTGAGTTGGAGTGGGGAGCTGAGGGAACGTAATGAATTTCTATTGCCAAATAAAAATAAGTGATGTTCTTGAATAAAATAAATTTCATTTGTTTCGTTCTGATTAATAAAACAAATGAGTTGGGAAAATCAATAATCGAGGCACATTTATTCAGAGTTAATCATTTTTTTCATATATATATATATATATATATATATATCATGATTTTTTTTTTAACTGTAAGAAAAGTTTTACATTTTCATTATGTATTTAGCAATTTTCAATAGCTTTTATTTTTGTTATAATTTTTGAGATTTTAGTTTTACTTTATTTTTTTTTATTTAATTTTTAAAATATAATCTTTGTCTTCCAAATTACTCTATTAACTGGGACAAAGTATTAAAGGAATTTTCTTACTATATTTCAGTTTCAAAGATAATTTTATAATACTTTAAAAGTAATTAACAAACATATTTTAATTACAAAATATTTAATAATTTACTATGATAAATGTAATTTATAACCAATTTATAACTATAATAAATATAATTAAAAATTCATCATATAAATATTTTATAAAATATGTATTTAAAAAGCAATTAATCCTTTTTTTTTTTACTTTAACAAACATAACTTTAATTTTTTTTTCAAAAATGTTTCTTGTCATTTAAAATTAGGCAGTTATAAAATTACATTAATTCTTACTCTGAGAAGGGGGAAAAAGAAAAAAAAAAAACACTCTGAGAATTTATCCATGAAAATTGTCCACGTAAATAATTCACTTTATGATATCTTGTAAAAATATTTACTACAAGAAAAATAAATTTTGATATTTTTCCTTTAAAATCTATTTTTTTTTCTCATATAATATCTCAATTTATTTTAATTATTCTATGCGAAATAAAGTTTTATATTATATTAATTTTTGTTGTTACTTTTGTTTAACATCATACTAATTTTTTCTTTATGGTTTCATGTAAATATGAGTATTTTTTAACCTCATTATTGTTTTGTTTCAAATATAATTATGGAGCAAAATTGTTTTGTATTTATCAATAATTAATAAATTTTAAATAAGTATGTTGATTCTATATGAAAATAATTTATATTGAATAGTTGGATGTAATTATTTTTATTAAACTATAAAAATACTACTTTGATATAGAATGAATGTATTTATTTGAACTGTATTAAATATTTATTTTAATTTTCAGATTTCTTAAATAAAAAATAAAAACGTTTCAATTAAATCCTTTTATAAACTTCCATCTTTATTTTTATTATGTGCATTTTTTGATTACGATTCCATATAAGTATATGCATTTTTTATTCTGCCATTATTTAATTTCACTTTATTTTACAACAAACTGCAAAATTTACTTTGGGGGAAAAAAACATTCTTTTACATTTTTACCTTGCAATTAATTTTTGTTCATTTAAAGAGAATATTGATTTAAACCTAATAAAAATATTTTATTGTTTTAGTTTAGAACTTCAAAATGAAAAATAAAATGTTCAAATGAAGTCAGTTTTTACTTTTTTATCATTATTTTTGCAATCATGTGTATTTTTTAAATTATGGCTTAATGTAAATAAAATACATGTATTTTTGTCCCTCCATTTGTACATTAAATATTTTATTACTCAATATTTTTCATTAAAGCATTACAAAATTTAGATTTTTGATAAAACTGTTTTGCATTCTTTGATATTTAATGAATTCTCATGCAACTATAAAATTTATCTTATTATTGAATGATAATATCTACCTAAACAGTTTTAATTACAAAGCTACTTTAATTATTCAAAAATTGCTTAAGATTCTTAAAATTAAAAGATATGTGAATTAATGCAATTTTTATTTCAGTAAAACGTGGTTTATCTACTAAATAAAAATGTAAACAAATAAATGTCTTTTATAAGAAAAACTGCTATTGATTATAATATCAACAATTATCACTATGATTGTTTCGTAAATGTTTAAAAAATTGACCTTTTTTTAATTAATTGCCTCATTTTTCTAAGCCAACTTTTAAAAACATCTCTTTGTAATGGATTAATCCTCTCAGATTAGAAATTTTCACAAAGTATTTACCATTTAATTATAAAATTTTATTTATATAATTGAAACATTTTACTAAATTCAAACAAAGAATTGCGCTTATTAGGTTGAAAAATAGAAATTATTTTCTTATTGCATCTAATTTTATACTTACATTGGAAATCTTTGAAAATTACTGTTCAGTAATATGAAAATTTAATATAAACAAACAGAAATTTAAATTCTGGAAACAAATATAAATATTAAATTAAGAATTTTTATATTAAATAAGAAATGTTTATAAAACTTCATAAGTTCGAAATTTTTCACCAAAAAACTGTCTGTAGATAAAGTAGCTTATATTTCATTACCTCATACAAGAAATTAAAGTATTATAAGAAAAGACATAAAATTAATGAAACATAGCATAAATAAAATAAATTGTATTTTATAGTTTTTTTATTAACATTTAAATTAATGCTTATATTTAAATGATAATGATTTAAATTTATTACAAAATAATTTTATGGAATTATATACTAAATTATAGATTTAAAAACTTATTGTTAATTAATTATTGATTTAATTTTAATTCAATTTATTTATAAATTGATAGAAACATCATAATTATCTTTTAATCCAATAGATGGCAGCACTTTAAAAATATCACGTACAAAATGTAATTGGTAAAATACTTGTTATTTTAAAAGTAACTGTAATCAGTACTAACCAAAAGACTGATAAAAGTAACTATATCCCATCCCTAGTTCTAATAGATGTTATTCTAAAGCCCCTATTACATTAGAGTTGCCGATATTTCATTTTGAGCAACTCCCATAGACTTAACATTACGTGACGTCACAGCTCGATTTTCGGCAACTCGAGCTCATCGTCCAATGAATATTCGAGATTTCTATTAGGTTTGCTATAAGTAAATAGCTGTTTTACTAGATTTAATAACAGATCGCTTTTCTGGCTAACATTTTTAAGGTTGCCATATTTTACTCTGTAGGTGTCCAGATTTCATGATGAATTCTTATTTGGGAATTTAATTTGTAGCCAAAATTTGTTTACATAATTACGCCATCTTGCTATTGTTTCACTCAATTTTAGCGTTTGAAACTTCACGTTTAGAATGATCAAGAGCTAATCTTTGTCGACGTGAAAAGGAAAATATCTGGTTAAAAAATTTCTTAAAACTTTTGAGTTAATTTCCTAAATAAATAATATTATCAAGGCCTTAAATAAATAATATTATCTAGATCCTTTAAATTTTTAATTTCACAAACAAGTTTTTGATATAAAAAAAATCACTAAAATTCCTTTGTTTCTAAAAGAATATTTTATTTTTAATTATCTTAATATTCCACTCAAAAAATTCAAGCCCAATTTGGATTTTTATTTCTCTTTATTTTTTTGGATTGTTTTATCAGTTAATTTTCTGGAATAATTTATAATTTAAATTTACATGACATCAGCATCTTTTACACTAGTATCGGATGGATTTAATGTTTATTTTAATAAAATTTTATTATATAATGAGTGATGATTAAGTACAAGTTAGATATTACTCCTGTTGTATTTTGTTTTTATAAATATTTATTTCCAGAATTATTGAAATCTTATAAATGAATGATAAACTTAGTGATCATTAAAAAAACAATAATTTTGAAAATGATCATGTAAACATCTTAGAAAACTATAAACTGGGAAAATTCTGCAAGATAAATAAAATTTATTTTGAAAAATTTTACAACTGAAAGATTGTAAATTAAATGCTACTTTAATGAATTCATATAATTTTTAACTATTCATTTCCTACATAAAAATTGAAAGCTTTATCTCTAATATAGGTATTTTAACAGGTGAACAGCAAATAGCTAAGCAGGAAATGAAAATTAGTAATAAAGAAAATAACACATATTAATAATTTGTGTTTTACATTAAACAATATAATAAAAGAAATTAGTTACTATATAAAAAAAAATTTACACACCTTTATTTAGAAAAGATTTTGGAATTAAAAGAAAATTTATGCAAGCAAAACATCATAAGAAATATAAATTAAATAGCTGAGAATTTCTACATTGAAATTAATACTATTGCTACAAATAATTTTATTTGTTTTTAAAAATCTTCATGCTCAATTAAGTTTTATAATACTCACTATTCTAAAGTTATTTTGTAGAATTAAAATTTTAAAATTATTTGGTATTTTGAAATGATATTTATTTATAGTTTTAATAAAATTAAGAGATCACTCAAACAACACAGGTGAAAATTCTTATCACGTGTAAACACATCTTTATAACGATGATATTTTTAACATTAATTCGGACACTATTTCATCATACGTTCTTTGTTTTAATTTAGTAAATTTATATTGGGAATCTGAATTATCCCATATATGAGGCTTTACTCTTATCATTTCAATAAAATCAATTTCCATTTCTTTTGTCCATTCAACACAGATATTTGCCATTTTCAAGTATATATATTTATCACATGCACTCATCAACAATAATGAAAACATGTTATTTCTTGGCATCTTATTGTTTCCGCTTGGCGAAAGTAAAAGACAACACCAGTTCCGTTGATCATCTATTGGCGATCGAATTGCTCGAGTTGCTGCTGCATGCACAAAAAAATTGCTCATTTTCGGCAATTCATAACGCCAATAACTTTCATTTGGTATAAAATTTGGCGAAAACTTGGCAATGATCAAATTTCAAATGCGCAGCTGTAAAAAATATCTGAAATATCATTGGACGACGTGTCCGAGTTGCCCAAAATCGAGCTGTGACATCACGTAATGTTAAGTCTACGGGAGTTGCTCAAAATGAAATATCGGCAACTCTAATGTAATAGGGGCTTAATAGATGCTTATTCACAGAATTTTTAATAATTTTTTATTACTTGGAAATTATTTTATTTCTTATTTATATTCTCTCAAATATGTAATTTTACACTATATTATATTTTTATTTATTTATTTTTTATTACCTTACATAATTCATAAACACCAA
Organism: Latrodectus geometricus; assembly: GCA_026290005.1. NCBI lineage: Eukaryota > Metazoa > Arthropoda > Arachnida > Araneae > Theridiidae > Latrodectus > Latrodectus geometricus. Next base: position 95,981 of record JAPDSC010067790.1, read on the forward strand.
AATCGAAACCAATTCTTTTGTATTCAGTAAGATATTATTTTATTAAAAAATGTGTTAACATTTTAAAAATAATTGTATGGTTTATTCTTGCATATGTAAAATTATATCCAATCACATTTTTTCAAAACATAGAGGATTTCGTGTTAAAAGAATATCGTTATCCACCATGATAACAGCATAGTCATCGTTAAGGCTCCTATAAAAAGTAATTAAGGGGATATGTATGCCGTTATCTATTTGAAACTTTATTTTTTTGCATTTATTCAAAATTAACTGGGTTTGCTACGTCTTTTCTTCATTTCTAAGTCCATGTGAGCCATATGTTTTGTTGTCAAACCTAAGTGATTACGACAACAACAACAACATGGTGCTCTTACTAACGGTAAACTGATTATCTTAATTACTTTTCTAGGAGTCTTAAAGGCGACGGTGTTGTTATTATGGCAATATTTTTTCAAGGCGAAATCGATGTTTTGTAAAATACGTGATTGGATATAATTTTACAATAGTGTGGTTTTTCAAATTCTCTTCTCGTTTGTTCTTCATTTCTGTCATACTTATTTTAATTAAGTGTTTTGCATGTTGGAACTGTTAATCAAATGATCCTTTGCAATTGCTTAATCTGTTAGTGAAAATAAGGTAACAGTTAAGGAATTTGTGAAAGATGTAGATGCAAATACCGCAGGAAATTAAACACTTAATGAGCGAAATGGCCATTAAATGTGATATCAGTAAACAAATCTTGTTATGTGCAAACGAGAATACTTCTTTGTTTTGCACATAACTGTATTTGAAATGTTCTGAATATGTTAATCCTGCGGAGAATGCATGAAAATTATGTCGAATTCATATCGATCACGTCTTTAACGTAATCAAGTAGTGAGATAATAATCCACCCAATGGTAATTTTTTTTTATTTCGGGTAGAAAGAGTATACACAAAGATTTATGTAGAGTAAAACATAAATATTTACTCAGATAACAAAATGTTATTAGATTAATTATCAGACTACTTGATTAAAATGTAATAATAATGACTTTTATTAAAAGAAAGGAAATAATGAAATGTTTAGTTATGAAAGCCATTTGATGTACGTATTCGAAATTGTTATACTAAGCAATAGAAAACGATTAAAATGCATTACTAGTGATCATCACTGAAAAAAGCACTAATGAAATAACAAGTTATCATTTGATGTGCCAATTAAAAATTCCTTGGATTATATTTACTTTTCCAGACTAACATAAGACGAAATAATGGACACACTATGCATGGACGAAGACATATGAAGCCTAATACTTGTACTAATTGCTCTCGATGTGTACCTAAAGGGAAAGCAATAAGGAAATTCGCTACAACAAACATCTTAGAAACTGTGAGAGATTTTCAAGAAACAGGTGTGCACGACGGTATATATCAAAACTCTTATTTATTTTGTTTAAAAATTAAAAAAACATAATGCTATAAAATACCATTCCTGAGTTACATTAGACTTAGCTTGGCCATCTGGCAACGGGTACGGTTTCCCATACCAACCGAAAGGTAGAATATGTTTATGTTTTAAAATTATTATGGTTTACTTGGGATATATTTATTTTATTTCATATTCCGCATTGCAAAATATAACATATTATATATTGTGCATATGAAAATAAATTGTTCCCTTATGTTGAATGCAAATAAGAATGACCTATCATTTCACATGTTCATCAAAGTTCTTTCAAAAATGCCGTTAAGTTTCACTAGTAATTATATTGCACACGATGGAGATAATTTTTAATTGAATGAGGATAGTTAATATCAAGTAGATAATTACACGGAACAACTTTGATATACCCCCCAAAAATTAAGCGCCAAATCTGGCACTCCCTACGGACTTTTTAGGGTTGCTGTTTCTTATTTTGATGATGCCAATTTAGGTTTTTTCAGCTTTTAGGTTTTTGCTGTCAAATTTAGTATTTTCTTGTACTTTGTACCATTTTTTGAGTTTTTTATTTAAAGTTTTTTTTTGTTATTAATTATTTGTATTTAGCGAGAATCCATCTTGGCGAGAAAAAAAGTCGCCAAATTTCCGATTTGGGGGGGGGGGGGTATATCAAAGTAGTTCCTAAATGAAAACATTAATTTATATTATAATCTTCATACGAAGTAATTAATGATGAGTTCAACAATTCACGGGTTTCTTTCTTGATAGTTTAGAATTCGTATGTTTTTTTTAATTACGTACTATAAAAAATAACTGAACCTCTGTCCTCATTCGGTTTTTTTGTTAAAATTAATTGTAAATGCCAAAACACTTAGATTTATGGCATTAATTTTAAAATTATATCCGTTAAACTTTAATCCTTTTCATTAATAATTCCTTAATACTTTTTCCCCTTTTAAAATCATAAATAATAGAAATAAATTTAAGATTATTGTCTAAAATTTCTGGTGAAATCAAGATTATTGCCATTTATGGAACACTGTTTTACTGGAAATCTTGGTAAACATTTTCCTATTCATGGTATTTGATGTTGTTTGTCGCCAAAAAACATGTGCTGAATTTAGTAGAGGTTATGCTAAAATTTCAGTTTTTTAATCCTTGGTTAATGCCTTTGCTCCGTTTTTATCTAAAAAAATAAAGTAATGTGCTTAAAAATTTTGAATGGTGAAGTTATTGAATGTGGAATTTATATCAATATACTATTGGAAAAAAAATTCCGTATTGCCCTACTTTAGAATTGTTTGATAGTGTCAATAATGTTTTGTTAGAAATAATTAAATTATTTATTTTTTCAATTTCTGATATTTTCACTTTGTTTTCCATTAAAGACTTTGTATTATTATAAATTTTTTCTTTTCAAATTAATTTTCTTTTCAAATTTGATTTCTAGCTCATGCTTTACCTAAAGTCTATGCGAAACTACACTATTGTGTACCCTGTGCTATTCATCTAAAATTGTCTGAAAGGGATCAAATGAAGGGTATATAAGCAATCTCTTCTCAAAGATTCCAGTAACCATTTATGGTAAATTATATTTAAAAATAAATAAATAAATCATTTGAATTAGTTATTTTTTAAATCTTCAACTTGTATTTTTCTTATTATTGTTTTGAAGTTTAAATCATCAAATAATATTTTAATAATACTGAAAAGAAATTACTTTCACATGATTCTGTTACTCCGAAATAAAAAATCTTTTAACAAATTTTTTATTATCAAACTTTAGACTAAGAAAACTTTAGACTAATTTTGACTAAGAAATAAATATATGCTTTTCATTTTTTTGATGTTCATTTTATGCTGTTATCATAATTTAAATAAAATTATATTTTAGTCCCCTGTTATAATATTATTAATATTAAATATTTTATATTTTTAAAATATTTTATAAATAATTTTTTTTCCGTGGCTAAATCAATTTTTGATATTTATTTTATGAATTAAAAATAAAAATATTCTCAGTTGTTTTTTTTATTCTAAAAGCTTTATGAAAATTGTCCTCAAAATTCATATAAAAAATGTATTTTTTCTGGAATTTATCTTTACAATATTTTATTTCTATTACTAATTGTCAATATTTTGTTAATTTTAGATGTTCTTTAAGATATTTGCTTTTAGTATTATGTTTGTGAATTCTTTATTTTTTTTCTCCCGTTTGTCACTGAAATGAATACTCATACATTTTTATTTGACCGTTGAAAGCTATTTCAAGTCTTTAATCTTTTTATGTGATTATTATGCCTTATATTAGTTAATAAATACAGTAGAATTGTTTCATTTCTAAAAAAAAAATTACTATAAAGTAATGTTTGTATACATTAATGAGAGAAATCCAGGGAAATCTAAAGTATCTAAAATCCTAAGATAGATAATTTAGAGACATTCTAGAGTATTTTGAGAGCAAAATAAAATATATCATCTTGAATTTAAATTACGTAAGTAAAATTTCTTTTGATATCAATAAAATGAATAAAGAATGGATTCTTTGTGTGATTTTGCCTGTAAATGCACTGATTATGTGTGATTAAGATAATTCTAGTACCCATCTGCAAATTGGTAAGGATGATAGCTTTACATGTCTAGGTTCTGAGATTAATATTGCCCTCTCATCTGAAATTCAAAGGTGAATGAATCAGTGCTGCCAACAAGTGTTTTTTTTGGATTATAGAAGTATCTAAAAACAAATATTTAAAATAAAAAAAATCTAAAAGGAAGACTTAATAAGAAAAAAAAAATACTCATAAGTCCTGAAATACCAAAAATTTTGTAGGATTAACTGAGCTGGTCATGTTATTATAATTAACAAAAATTATTCATGACCTACCCCTTAGAACAAGAGCTAGGAGCCGAAACAACCTTGTAGAGGGTAATTGACTAAAAAGGGATCTCACCAGTTTAATAGTAATCAATTTGAAGACAATAGCCAAAAATAGAGAGACCAGGAGGAAAATGTTTGAGAAGGCAAGGACCCACCCAGGGCTGCCACGCCACTGAAGAAGAATTATTAAAATATCTACAAATATTGGAAAGTTATTTATAAAATATGAACGGAATAGTGATAAATATCCAACTTTTTCCAGAGTTGCAGCATGTCTGATTGTTAAAATATCAATTCTGAACTGGAAAGAAGTTTCTTGAAAAAAAATTCTGTGGGAGGGGGAAAGAGAAAGCCTCCTTTTCATAATTAAAAGTACTTTGCTTTATGCATTTATCATGATTTCATTTCAGAACGTGGAAGTTATTTCTTCCACTTCATTTACCAAAGAAGTGATCCATTGTATTGAAAAATCTTATGTCAAATAAATACTAATGGAAAAATTAAAACAAAATATAATTACTGAAGAAAGGAATGGCTATGAGTACAGCAGCTTCTAAGAAAAGAAAGTCAAAATAATAGTGATTATATATGATAAATGAATTTGAAAAAGAAAACATTTGTTTGGTAATCAAAAGCTGTATGGTAATATAACAAAAAATAGTCTCTGCTGTTAGCGATGACACTCTTAACGCGAGTGATGTTTATATTGGGCAGATGATGCCGATAAAATGAAGAGATTATACCTGTGTGCATGATAAAACTTGAAGAAAATGCTGTGTTAACCAATGAAAACTGAGTTCTCATATTTTCATTAAAAATAATATAGTTAATATAGTTAACAGGTTAGTATATAAATAACAGAGCTATTTAAGACAATCATAAAATGATTATATCACATTTTTCAGTATTAAATATACTTAAGTTTCGTTTTCTGTATTGCTCTATTTTTTTAATTAGTATTATTTACTTAGTATAATTATGATTTGAGTTGCATTATTCTGTTACTTATAAAATTGTTGGTTATGCGCATGTTTTAATGCCTAAAATTTTTTGTTGCTTTCTAAGCAGTTTTTAAATATATTATACAGATTTTTAACTTTAAAAGTATTGCTGATAATATTGCTGATTTCATTACTGAAATCTCTCTTAAAAATGACATACTATTTTTGAAAAAAATTTTTGTTGAAAAATTAAATTTTCCAACTCCAAACCGTATAATTATGCTGTTATTAAAGATAATATTTTTTATGCAAGTCTATAATGTTTATGGATTATTAATATTCTATATTTTATTTTTTTTAGGATGCTGCATCAAGAGGAAATGCTCCAAGAGTTATTCCTAAATAATTATAATAAATATGAATAAAAAATTATAACTAATTTAGCATGTTTGTTCATTTAAGAGTATATTTACTTTATCTCTGGTGGCGTATAATACTCACAACGAAATTCGAAACTTTTTTTAACAGATAATCCACGGTTTACATATAGGAAAATACGGTAATATATGCAATAAGGCATGTTTGATATCATGATTGTTAATAGTTAAACTTTTTATTTACTTGTTTTGACTATAATTCAGCATTCACAATTTATCAAATACAAGAAAGTTTTTATTTTTTACTATACAGATTATTGGTATTTAAACTTATTTTATCTCAATATTCCATTTATAGAATTGTCCCAAATTAATAAATAATGGAAAAATCTTTTGCTATTTTTCAGAATTTGTTCTGCTGATATTGATAGGTGAGGCTGTGTTTTAAACTCTAACAATATATAAAAAAACACTAAAATTATGTATGCACTGTTTGTTAATTGCTATTTAATTAAAAGTTGAAACCAATAACTTTATATTTTTGTCTTGCATAAATAATAATTTAATAGATAAATCTAGTATGATATCTAGAAAATTATGTGGTGTCTCTCTTGTATATTATGCGATGTAAAAGCATTTTTTGAAAAGTTTGTTGAAGTAAAATATAGGATATATGTATTATTCAAGGTTAAAATCTAGAATTCATTGCATCAACAAAAGTTATGTATGTTAATAGAGAATGGAGTATATAAAAAATTTAGTTGACTGATAGAATGGAAACAGTATAATAGTGAATTTTTAATTCCTTGTAATGGAATAAATTTCTTTAAAAACTGAAAATTAGTCATAAGTTAGTGTAAAATTTTTTTAAAATCGTAAAAACAAGAAAAATGACATAATTAATGAATGCATAATAATAATAATAAAACATTTATTTAGAACATTTTAAGTGAATAAAGAATATTTTGATCTCAGTTCTATTATTATTATTTTTGGTATTTTATGAATTTTATAAAACATCTTCAGAGAAACTTCTATTAAAAATATTATATTTTTTATTCAAATACCTTATATATGGTTTTCCCATATTATTTGATCACAAAATGTAAAGTTATTGGGCTTAGTGAGAGCAAATAGAAATAATAGAATTCAAAATATTCAGTTAGCCGTGAAAATAAGTAGCGTTAATTTAATATTACATATCTCTGGAAAGGAAAAAAGAATTTTATTATACACATAGCATTTCTTTTTTTCTTTCAATATTATTTAAATAGAAATTTATTGAAGTGTAATTTTTCACAAAAATTAGCCAATTATGTTTTTAATTATGAAATAGTTTTTTCTCTTTGCTATTTAAGCCCGTTCTCTTAGAAATGAAAATATTCAGAGTAATTTTAGAATTTGTATTTTCATAAGCATCAAAATGTATAACCTGTTTATAATTCTGTTTTTTTCAAATGATTTTAAGGACTGTTGCTGAGAGTTTTGTATCCCCCAGAATTTCCTCGTAAACCTTAAGGATTGCGGTCGACGATCATATTTGGCCCAGTTTTTTTAGTCAACATAAGAGGAATCAAAGTATTTTTCGATACATTTCCGTACTATTAAATAATCTAGTTTATCTATAAAATTTTCAACTACCAACAAATGATATGAGTATTTTATAAATAATGCTCCCTTCACACTGCACTTTTTAAATAATTTAAACTTAAATTTGATTTATTAACTTAAACACATTACGCTACAAACAGCAGGCTTACATTCGAAACAGATTTAAGAAATAATGGTTTTTTAGTCTTATCTATTGTTTGTTGGTATTGTAAATTATATGATATTTTTGAAGTTTTCATTATTGAGCACGTTTTTGAACACTTGCAAGTCAAAATGATGTTAATTAAGATTATGATATCTCAAATGATGAGCCAAAGAATTTTTTAGACACAAATCCATTTCTTCACATCTTAACAAAATTTTTGATGCTTAGTTAACACTTTTATAAATAATTTTGTTTCATAATTTTTTTCAAATTTTGCTTCTTATCTATTTATTTTGATTGATTTTAAATATTTCAACAAATACTGAGAATAATATATTTCAAAACAAGATGGCTACAAATCAATTTAAACACATTTAAAACAGTTCCCTAAATTGATATAAGGTAAACGAGCTCCAACTTGAATCATAAATTGTTCTCTCAAAAAGTTCAGTTGAGATTTAAGGACTTTTGAAAATGCAGAGTGGAAAAGGTTTAACTCTGCTATTATATCATGTATTATTTTTAAAGTCAAATAGTTCTCATGTTTTTAAGCGGATTCCTTTTTTTTATTTTATGGCTAAAAAAAGAATTGAGAAATTTATCTCCTGGTGAAGCAAGAGATCTGCATGTTCAGTAGGGCAATTCTAAATGTTTGAAATTAAAAGTAATGAAGTATGTGAAATAGTGTTAAATAAATTATTCAAAGATAAAAAAGCGTACAAAAATTTGTTGTTTATATTCTAATCCCTGCATTTTTTATTATAAGCCTTCTTTTTACATTCTTAAAAATTTTTACTGATTATGTAAAATAACTTGGGGGTGCATGAAATCCATTAGCTTTGATTGGCTAACCCTTCAAATGAAAAAGTTTTGATGACAGCGATGTTTAGTAATTGTTTCCACATCCATTATTAGTTTTCTATGATATATATTTTTCCAATATATCAATATATTGGGAAAAGTTTTAGGTCAATTTAAAAAATTAAGTATGTCAATTTTAAATGTGATAATTCTTAGCATCATCTTTTGGCCTATAAAAATAAAGGAATGAATTTTTGTTAAACTGATAAAATGTACATTTTTCTATGATCTTTGATCCTGTTAATTAATTTTGTTAAATTTTTCTTCATATTGAGAACATTTTATCTGTTGAAAGCCTACAAGATAACGTTTTTAAATGTTTGCTGGCAAATACATATTGTAGAATAAAAAATGAATAGTTTTGCAAATAGTGAATCATTGAATTTTTTAAGTTTTGACTCTTTTTCTTCATCCGGTGTATGATAACGTAATCATTTTCACTATATATTAATTCCATAAGTTCATTATTTAGGTAGTAAAGCATGATTGATAAAGATGTTATTAAAGTTTATAAAGATGTTTAAAGTAATTATTATACTATTTCAGCGTGTTACATTTCATTTATTGTAAAAAGCAAGGCATGTTTTTATTCACTTCTCATAGAATTTAATAATTCAGATAAAATAATATTTTAGTTAAATTTAAAGAATTAATTAAAGGTTTTTAACCACATGAAATGCTGTTTTGTATCACTGGATATATGATTGCTATAAATTTTGATTTATAACAGTTTGTAAATTTAAAAAAATCTAAAATTGAATTTACATTTTTTCACAATGGATAAATTTACAAAACATTTTGTAATATAAAGTGAATTAATTTTGTTATAATTATTGCTTTATTAGAATTACAATTATTTGTTATA